>LPNX011045594.1:0-79454 GCA_001517045.1 Pseudotsuga menziesii | reverse complement strand
TGATGTTGCACCAGTATCAAGCAGCCAACAATCTTTATAAGATGAGAGAGAAGTCATTTCATTAAATTCAAGATTACAATGTGCAACAATACAAGAATCAGAAGCTTTACTAGCATCTTGGTCATCTTTCTTCTGGTTGTGCTTGTCTTTGATGGAGTCCCATGAAGCCCAACACTGATCTGATGTGTGCCTAGTCTTTCCGCAACGCTTGCACTGCAAATCTGATCTTTTGCTTCTGCCCCCTCTGCCTCTGAAATTTCTTCTTCTTCTGCCTCTCTCTTTGCCGCAATCTCCCTTGGAAGGGTCTTTGGATTGGTCTTTGCCGGCAAGGGCAGTACCAATACTAGATGCCAAAGAGTGCATCTCTAATCTGAAAACTATAACTTGCAGAATGCTTTAGAAAAAATATATGGGATGCAGGTTTTGATTCCTGCTCCTTTACAGATTACAATATGATTCTGCAAATAATTCTACAGTCCTATCAAAACAATCTTGCAGCTGCTCTATATTTAATTTCAATATATAAATTATGTACACTTTTCTACACAATGCAGGTCTGAGTCTTTGCACTTTTTACAATACAGTCAATACAAAATATATCAAAATATATCAGTTACTAGAGAGATGATATTCTTCAGCATAAAACACAGTCTTCAAGGCAGTCTTCAGCATACAACGCAGTCTTCAGCAGCAGTGAGACCTCAACAATGACAAAGCATGAACTCATACAAGATGCATATACTGACATTGTGATAAGAGAATCATTATTCTTATTGTAAAAGAGGCTGCGTATCACTTCATCTGGGCTTATATTCAGGTAACATATCTTTCTTTTTTATTTATTTATTTATTTATTTTTGGCCTCTCTGCACAAACACCAGATTGGGTCAAGTAAAAACAATATCACGTGCTGCAACAATTTCTATGATTTTCGACCTCTTCTTAAGGAACAGCAGCATCAAAAACCAATGTGCCTTGGGATCGTAAGTGTCAAATTCCTCCTGCAAGTTAATATGTTGGTTCTATAAATATAAGCAACATATTAATTGGAAAGTGCCTGGCCAAGATTCGTGCCAATGATCCAAATGTTCAGATTAGTCCTAGAAATCGTCAAAACGCCTTTACACTCAGAAGACCTGTAGAAGAAGCACTTGAAGACATCACCGCCTTATTCTACGATGAAGAGAGGTATATGCAGTCTCTAACGATCAGTCGCAGCAATAATCTTCTCCAGCATTCAATGGGCCTTCACGTAGACAGCTCCACGCAGACAGCAAGCTTCACATCCAAGAGCAGCCACAATACCTCACGATTTTCAGGCAGCCAACGCGCAGTGTAGCAGGTCGCAGCTCCACTTAGTGGAATGAATCTTCACCGGTAAAGGATTCACAACATCAAGACAGTAATATCCAACATCAAGAGGTCACATATCATGCAGCCAATCTTCAGGCTAGACGAGCTGGATCATGAACGAGGGCGCAATTGTGAATAATCATACATTTCCCATGCCATTTATTTATCAAAACAGTCTTCAAGTCTCCACGCACAAAACTAGGGAAAACTTAGGTTTTCCAACGGTCACATTCAGGCAGTTCTCGAAGGGACATCGCAGTCTCTCTCCACGAGCAGGTTATGGTGCAGCAGAGATATCACGCAGCAGTCTTATAGTCTTCACATCGTAGCCTTTAGAATATCTTCAATACGCAGCTCCACGCACCCTCAAAAATTAGGGTTTCCACCCTGGCCTCAACGCAAGCACCATTCTTCAACGCACAGCTTTCACGTCGGGTTCACCATTCAGTCTTCAACGCTTCAGTCTTTAATATACCAGCATTCTCCACGCTGGTCTTCACACCAAGATACACGCAGTAACCATACGCTGGTCTCCACGCAGGATGGTTTCTCCACACAGTCTCCATGCAAAAATCTAGGGTTTAACGCAGTCTTCAGCAAGGCTGTAGTCTCAGCATAAACGCAGTGGTGAGATATCACAGATATAACGCAGATAAGTCAAATTCACAGAGGGTAATGTGAACAAACTACTGGAAGTAGTGGTTATACTCTAAATTCTGAGATGCTGAATAATATGAATATGCAGTCCATGGAAGCAAGGAATAACGCTGAAGCAACAATGACAGGCCGCCCGACAAAGAAATAGTGACCTAGACAATCTTCCGTGATGGTTTATATCAAATATATCAGATAGATACAAAATTCACATAGATAACCAGGCGTGGACGTTTTAGAACTTCAAAACATGGGTCGCAGCTCTCACAACAAATTATTATTTCACACAGACTTTATTTTCAGTCTGATATCTTAGTCTTCATAATGCTGGTACTGTTTCTCAACGCAGTCTTACTGCAATCTTAACGCAGCCTCAAACTCAACATGCAAAAGGAGGAGGGCGATTCATTCACCTGAGAAATTAGGGTTAGGTAATTCAAAAAAAAATTGCAGAGAATAAACGCAGGCAGATGGAGTAACGCATACATTGCATGCGACTCCACTGGCAGACTGATGGAGCAGTCTGGCAATGGACTGGCAAGCAGAATGGCAGCCAGGAGTTATGGCAGACAGCCCTGCTCTGATACCACTTGTTAGGTATAACTCCCGATTCGATCTTCTATTCACGACTAAAACATTAATTTATAGATTACAATGAGGCTGTTGAGAACCAGCCTTTTCACCTTCCCGAGCAACTATTCAAATTCCTATTTAATTATTTATATACAATAATCCTGACGGATTATATTCTAACAGTTTTTTTTAAGATTTCCAACTAAAACTCAAACAAAATAAAATGGAAATATACTCTCGAAAAAGCTAATAATAAAACTTCAGTTTTTATCTCTTTTTAAGTAAAAATGATCTAATATGCTACTTAACACTATTGCGAATGGTTAAATCTCAAAATGCTTAAAATCCATTAACCTGCAACACTCCTACCACAACATTAAATAATATACAGCAAGCTAATTATTGATCGCCCTCTTTTTACATTAACTCACTTATTTCTATTTTGACTCCTTCTGCATTAACTTTCTTAATTTTAATAACTTCTTTCAACTCTATTCCAACTGCTACATTCTTATATCATTTTATCCATCTCTGGATCCCTTCCTGCTGTATAGAATATCCACTCGAAAAGTTCAAATGTTTCCAAATTCATACACAGTGTTTTAAATTTTTAAATAATTTATGAATAATGAGTAGGCTTATAAATTTATACACAGTGTTTATGATTTTAAATAATTTATGAATAATAAGTAGGCTTTGATTTTCAGACTCTAAATAGGACCGCGATGACCTGCTTTGACCGGTAAGCCTTGGGCCTTCAACCGGTGGGCGCAGATCAAAATAAAGACCAGAAAACATACATACGGCATACGAGAGACGTACTCGTAATCTCGTAGAGTAAATACGTGTTTGGTTGGCGCTATAGCATTTTCACCATATAACCAGCCGTGAATAGTAAAAATTCGTTGTGTTTTCCCGGCGCAGGCAGTGGGGTGATTTCCTTGATGTGACATCATTGTGCGTCACTGTTTGCAGAGATGAATGATGTGGCTGCCATGTCAACGTCGCTGACATATCATATGACGTAAAATACTAAAAAAAACACTTAGTCACCACTCACTAGTAACATGTTGTTATCCACGAAAAAGGAAAAGGGATCTTTGAAGATAAGGGAAATAAAAAGCTTTTGGTTAGCTTTGAAAAAAAGTCAAATTGAAGTTACATTACTTAGGGTGACATAACGTTTTATCTATTGTGACATACACACTTTTCAATTCGGGGTCCATATTCCACCGACTTCTATTAATGCAGCGACTCACATTCTTCCTTCTAGAAAATACTTCACATCGTCTTTAGTTATGACATAGATGGTTCATAATGTGTTTAGTAATTATCATTTACGTTATCTTTACCATAAACAAATTGATGACTGTCCAAATTAATATTATCATTATTATGAACATAAATATAATCATTAACTTGAAATTGAGAGGATTATTTTGTGAAAATAAAAATATACATAATTGAAGAAATTATGTAAATAGTAATAGTCATTAACTTTAGATGTCATATTCCAATTTGAATAGACTAAATAGTAATTTTTAAAAAAAATTTGGAATGAATTTGGAAAAACGAAATTGAGTTTTTTTATTTATTAATTATAAAAATAAATAAACTAGCAATTGCCCCAAGGAAGGTGCAATAATACGCCGTTAAGGTAGTTGTTAGCGGGTAAGCAAGGAAAAAAAGTGTAACATTGAAGTGAGCTAAAAAAAAATGGAGCACTTCAATGTATTGAAAAATCAGAAAATTAACTGTTTAACATTACATTATACAATGAAGATGCCATTGCATGGGAGAAACATATCTGATGAAGAAAAGAAGCCAATGTGTAGTCATAATCTGGAATTACTTGCTGTCCATGTGGTTCCAAAGTTCATAATTGTGCTAGCATAGGTTGTCAAAGCAGCTTGGAAAACAAACATTTGATGACGGTTTATATAGTTCTAACTTCTCACATTAACAAAAGTCCTGTTCAAGGAGTAGACATTTTGGCCAAATTGGTACAAATTTGAAGACATTTCCTGCACTTCACAAATACAGAAAAGAACATCAAGAAGAGTAAAAGCAAAGATTTCAGTATATATATACATTTGATAATTCAAGGTAATAACACCGTATTAGTGAAAACTCTTGACAGTGTATGATAAGTAGTTAAACTAATGACTATCAATCCATCATACATCAATTGACACAATTGAAGACAATATCAGTACCCATGATATTGTTTTAGATGATACAATGCGCTGCCAGCCACGATTCATTATCATCCAATCCATCAATAGATGATTGAAACAATTGCAAACAAAGTATTTATCAATAATTACATCTCTAGCCAAAACCTGTAGATTCTGGAATCTTGACAAATCTGCAGATTCTAGAATCTTCTGCAATGGAGCCTGGAGGTACTGTTGAGTCTTCGGGAGATTTGGCAGTTAAATTTGGTGCCCATGAGGCAACAGATTCTGGCCTTATTAATGGAAAACTAGCATTACAGATTGCAAGCCCAGCAAACTCTTTTCCATAGAGCTTTAAATTGTTTCCATACCTTAATCCTTCTTGCATTTGTTTAAAACCTAAAAAATACAAGAGAAACCACACTATATCAACCCATTTTTGTCATAAAAATATACTAGAAACAATTCTTACACTCAAACATACAAATTGAGGTTCTGGACAGATGTGTAGCCATGGATTGAATCTAGATGGTGCATCGGGTATATTAAACTGTACACTAACAATCCCAACTCAGGGGAATCTAATATGCACCTTGCACTAGAAGGAAACCTTGCATTCATAGGTTCAAACTGAGGGTGCAGTGATCCATCAAATTTTCGTGTTTGTATTTTCCACTTCCTATATGTGTGACAGTGCATTGAATATGGTGCATTGGATACATTGAATAGGGTCATTAGCAGTCTAAATTTAGGTGACTCTAATATGCACCTTTCACTGGAAGCAAACATTACATCCACGGATTCAAACTGAGGGTGTGGTCATCCATCAATTTTCCATGTTTGTATGTGCCTAAATGTGTAATATATGCGTATATACCTAGCAAACCACCTAAACTGTGATATGCACCATACCCAATGGACATGTTCAAATTGAGGGTGTGATGATCCATCAACTCATGTTTATGCATGACTATATGTAACGGTGCCTTAAATATAAATAGTGCATTGGTTGTATTGAATATGGACACTAGTAAAGATCCATTGAAACTTGGATGACTTTTCTGTGATATGCACGGCATAAAATACATGCTTCTCCAAAATGCAGGCAAAATGACTATGGTTTGTTTGACTTTAACCTGCAGAATGAAGACTAATGCTATGAGTTATCATAAAATAACAAACTTCTCAGTTATCCTACTCCATATTCACAAACGTCAGTAAGTCATGAGTTTCAAATAAGTGAACATGCAGTATAAAATGGCATGAGAATCAAAGTAACTAATGACTCCACCTAGCCCATTCCTCAAAGAAATATATTTTATCCATGGCTACTTTTCCAAAAGTAGAGAAAACAAAGAGTATAATTATAATTATTGGAGAGGAAAATTTTGAGAAATGATATTATTTTCCCTTGTCTTTAGAAAGTTGGGAATAGAATCCCTTTACCTGGGAAAGCATAAAAAACAGTCCTATATGGTGATCCTTTCATTTGCATCTGTCGCTTGATAGTGTCAAGCGGGTAGCACAAAATTGTAGCAAAAGAGGCTGAAATAATAGATGTGGCAAAGGAAGCCTCTGTCTTCTTCCTATATTCCTCTGGAAGAGACTTCTTAACTCTGCCATTTGAACAAATGAAGGTGTGAGAAACTAAAGTAAGCAAGACTAGATAAATGTACACATTGATCTAAAATGATATTCCAAAAGTCATGTGCCTTGATCATGCAAAATTCTTATTCATTCAAACCTTTTAAATACAATAAAAATTTATTTGGGATCATCACATAGAATATCATATATTTCAAATAATAAACTTCAAAGGACACATACGAACTAGAATCTAGACTCACAAGTCAAAAATATAGAAGTTGACAGCAATGTAGGGTGCAATGCCAATAAGAGATGGCCCAACTTCTTCCTCCATATGTTGTTCATTATTTGGAAATGACCCCGTGCATGTTTCAAGATGCTATTCTGAGTCATTCTTGTCTGCCCCTTATTCATTACAGTTGTTATTATTTATCCTAGGAAAGTTATTTTGCAAGGTTATACTAACCATGGAGTATTAGCTTACAAAAGCACTTGGGAGAATGATTAAGTAATCATGTGGGTTGAGATCCCCTTTGTTTGGTAAGAACTTTTTCAATTATGGAAAAGATGACTAGTATTCTTATACCAAGAAGGTTACTTACATGGAGAATCATCACTTTCTCTACATTTGGGCCAACAAATGCAGAATTTGTGTGTATGGGTCTTTCCTTACCTTATACAGAACTCAATCAGGTAAGACCATTCAGAATCCACCTGAGAGAAGAGTAGATATTTCAAAAGCTTATGCAAAGATCAGTTGGGTTATACCTTTTGAAACCGAGCCTAAGCAGACCTCACTCAGGAAATACCTTTCAGAATGTTCCCTGAACAGAGCTAAGTCAAATAAGACTTTTAAGACCTTAGTTATATAGAGCTCCATCAAATAAAATTTGCAGAAGCTTGCGTATTCAGAGCTCCATTAACAATACCTTTTAGGACCTTACCTACCAGAGCTTAGATAAGATAAGACCAGGAGTTTATCTGCCTAAACAGAGATTAGGTAAGAACTTTCAAGACCTTATTTGAGCAAACCTCTACTAAGTAAGACCTTTTAGCACCAGAAAAATAATCACACCAAACAAAGATCTTTGATGGTGCTCTTGAATATACATAAATTCCATGATTGAATCATAGCCCAGGCCAGCAATTCAAAGACTATGCATCATTCACTCTCATAGAGTACTCTGTTACTGTTCTATGCTCAGGTAGCATATTAGCGGACCAAAAGGGATAAGCATGTTAACATAATTGAAATCAGCAAGAAAGGATCTGTCAACATTAAATTCCAATGACCATGGTCATACCATCCTTCAAATCCCTTCCAGTATTATGCATGTAGGTACACTTCCAAAAGCAACACAGCCATAAGAAGCCCAGTTTATTTCATCATTTTTTAACTTTTCTGTGTTGATAACTCTTTTATAGAAGTATTGTACTTAAGAATGGAAATTAAGAAGCCTACCCTTTACTTCTGAAGATCTCATGTAAATGTTTTATTCATTTTTAAAAGCTAACAAGTAGAGATCAGATTGTAGAATCTTATAAGAATAGAATTTCTAAGACTTGAAATGCATCCATCGGACCATAAGTACCTGACTCAGCTCAGTGAAAAACTTGGTGTGGGAAAAGATGCAAGAGTTTAACTTGGCTCAATAAATTCTTGGCTAGTACAAAAACTATTTTTAAAACACCCATCAAACTTGGGAAAAACTCGTTGACCTGGTCAATGACCTGCAAATGCTCATGGATTAAACCTGAGTTGTCAAGTTTGACTTGTTAGCAATTCAAATTACTTGTTTGGATGCTAAGTCAGGTTTTATCCATGAGTCTAGTAACTATGCTTTAGACCATGCCTTCTGCTCAATGATCTTGCCAAAATCATCATGTTGTGTGGCTTAGCAGCTTCTGAACATGACCACTGTTTTGAGCACTGAAACCAATATAATAGTAAAAACCAACACTGTGAATAATGAGGAGCAATAAGCTTATAGTCCCCCATGCTACCTTTCTAGTGTATACTCGGTATCACTGGTAGTTAAATACCATGCATGGACTATAAACATTTGGGTACATCATTCTCTTAATTAAGCCCAACATGTTTCCTTCAAGACTGCGACTACCAGGCAAGGGCTACACCTGCTTATTTTCTTTCCCCTTTCTTTGCCTCTGCTTCCAGTTCCATCACACCTTGACATCTGCTCTTTATACTTGTCATGGTTTTTTCTCCTTTATTTATTTTGTGCTCTTGTTAGCTAATTACTTAGTCCTTTTACTGTTTCACACTTTATGCTTTTGATAGAGTAGCTTTAGGAGATACTTTCCCACTCCCACTCTCTTGTATTTATTTTGGATGTACTTTTTGAGTACCATTGACCTAACTTTATGGTCATTTGTTGGACATTAATAAAATTATCTTATTTATCTTATTATCTACTAGACAGACTATTTGCAGATGAAAATCCAAGGCATTCATACAAAGGTCCTTAAATTTAAATTTGTTGCCAGATTCATATCGTTGTATGGCTGAGGATTTGGAACCACCTTCTCTTTTAAACTAAGTCACCTCATTCATGTTCATGTACAAATTCGACAACAATAATATTCAAGAAAAAATCACCAGTGCAAAAAAATATGATGAAATTTTCTATTAAGGTTCTCCTTGTTTAAATGTGCAAAATTTCTACTAGTCATCTCTGTCAAAGAGATTATGCAATTTTTGTGAGATACTGGCATAATCTGGACCATGGATTATAATGTAAATTACCTGAAATAAGAACATTGGACACATAAATACGAGTATCTGATGACCGTAGAATCTAACACAATTATATATATATATATATATATATATATATATATATATTAAAAAATATAAAAATATGAAATTCAGATAAAATAAAGATCCGATTTTTTTAGAAACTAGAACATTTACAAAACACTTGGAATCCCTTCAAATCTCGATTTTACCCTTTACCTGCACAATGGGAGACCATGGCATCTCTTTCCCTACAACTAAAAGTGAGAAAACACAACAAAAAGTGGTTGTTAGAGTGGGACACATATAGGGCATGTGACAGACACATGTTTGACACGTCACACGTGCCAAACATGTGTCATAGCGTATCTGTGTCCAACACATGAAATACAGACATGGAACCCCTAGGGGACATGCCCTGTTTCATAGATTATATCATTATAATGTTTTGTGTCCAAACCTGGTATATAAAAAGGTACAAATTATGTTCCTTCAGTCAGGTCCTGGAAAAATGAGTTCCAATCTTGAGATGGAAAATTTAATCACCATTATGGATAACCTTGTGACTATGCTTTTAAGACCCACGAATGTTATCATTGGGTAGAAACTCACGTTATCCAGATGGACAAGCAAGTGCACAATAAACCAGGTTGTTGTTTTTGTTTTGAGGGAACTGTACATAGCAAGTTTTCTTCCCAAGAGCATTATCCATTAGAAAACACATTTCCTCACGAAGAGCTTTGATGTTGTTTATATAATGACTACAGTCAAGATTCAAGAGAAAGAGGCCATTGTGAGGACAAAAGAAACTCGGACCTAATTAGAGAAATGGGATAGCAATCATGAACATAATGAATCGTGAAATTTATAGTCGGAAATTAGCAAAAAACAAAAAAAAATGTATACTTAGCAAGGAATATACCAATGCATTCATTGCACCAGATTTCTTGTGGTGTTGGAAACCAGGCCTCTTTTCACGGGATACATAAACTAACTGTAGTAATTCATTGGCATCATTGTCAACTCCCCCACTGTGACCTAAGAAACCTGAAGTGGAAAGTAAAAAGTTCAGTAAAACTAATTTACTCAATTTGAAACATATGTAGATGCATGTTAACAAATGGAAAAGAAATTTATGATCGATGCATCATATAGACTACAAGATTAAAGACAAGCATGTGATACTTGGATCATCCTAAAATGGTCGTGAGTGTTGTTGCATGGCCATGGAGTCCCATCGTGCATAGTCCATCCCTCCTCGAGCATTTTTTG
Organism: Pseudotsuga menziesii; assembly: GCA_001517045.1. Taxonomy (NCBI): domain Eukaryota; kingdom Viridiplantae; phylum Streptophyta; class Pinopsida; order Pinales; family Pinaceae; genus Pseudotsuga; species Pseudotsuga menziesii. Next base: position 69,083 of record LPNX011045594.1, on the reverse strand, counting down.
TGCTTTAGCCACAAGAGCATTAATTTGGATCTTGTACTCTCAAATTGGGAAAAAGATGGAAGATGTCAAGGACAAGAAAAATCAATAGACCAACAGAAGTAGCACTTGCAATTTGGAGACTTTAATGTGCACTTGCCTTCATTGCTCTCCATTCTTTATCCTTCAAATAATCGATGGTTGGTGAAGATACAACAAGATACATATCACTGCACATATACAACAAGATACATATCAAAATGCTTCGTATTACACGGAAAAACATATGCAATATACAATTGAGAATGATAATTGACTTTCAAATTCACATCCTCGGCTTTTGTAACATACATGTCAAAGAAGTAATACCCTAAAGCTTCTGACAGAATTTTTCCCACAGTGGTCTTTCCACAACCCATCATTCCTGTAAAACAACAAATTACTTAAAAGTGTATCGTATTACATATTGTGATGAACCCACTCCTTTCTTTTATTAATATTGCACAGATTCCAAGAGTGCATATAGTAAAATTTGAAAATGATTTTGTTTTTCCAAGATCCAAAACTTACCAACAAGAAATATGCTTTTTCCATACAAGCCTAGGGAAACCTCTTCAGCCTTACTCTGCAACACAAGTATTCCATGGAGAAATAGAATTATTTGACAAACTGAGTTACTAGTCAAACCTTGCTGTCAGATAAGAAATGTGCTACTCAAAACTCTTTAAACCAATGAGTGAAGTTGAACATAAGACCCTCCTCCATTCCCTTTAGACCTTTAGGCTTTGACTAAAAAGGAAAGAAAAGATAAAAGTCGAAGCCAAACCTTCAAAGCCAATGTCCCCTCAGCACTGCACATGTCTGTTTCAGAAACAATTGCATATTAAATTTAGAAGCTATTAACAAAGAAGCAAATACACCCATCCAACTTCACTCAAGAATGTGCCCAACTTTAATGAAAGCCAAACTTACTTATGTGTTTGAGATCTAATAGTCATCTCTAACTAATATTCTTGTTGGATGTATTTCAAGGTTTTTCTACATAATTGAATGCATTTGATTTGAGTTATGGGGCATCTATCCCAATATAAAAGACAAGATGTTTGTACAAAAAGATGAACCCTGGACCTTCCATTCAAACCAAGCTTAAAAGAAGCTGGAATCTTAATGATACAAGCATAAATGGCACAAAGTGAAATCTATTTGGGATGTAAGGGTTTTCTTTAAAATCTATCTCCTTGCTTGGTACATTCTATACATGGTGCTCCTGAGAGAAGGAAAGCTTTATAACACAAGATTAGCACATGAAAACTGCAGCTATTGCAGGAATGATGAAGATGTTGACCATGTTTTTTTAAAGGTGCCCGTTTTCAAATTGCTCCAATGTGTGGAGTTTGCATTTAAAAACTTGCTAGCTTCATATGAATGTTGCAGCCTAATCAAACTTGGCAATGAAGCACATAAATGGAAGTGAATTAGTAAAAGATCAGCTTACAACAATTTGTGAAAGATCACACTTGGCAATGAAGCATAGAAATGGAAGTGAATTAGTAAAAGATCAGCTTACAACGATTTGTAAAATATCACACTTGGCAATGAAGCAGAGAAATGTAAGTGAATTAGTAACCAATTCCAAAAGAAGAGGAATTAGGTGCACTACAGAGTGGTCTCATGGTAGCCTATGGCTGATCAAAGGAAAGGAAAACTTTAGAGTGGATATTATACCCCATTCCTCAAAATAGGAAATCTGGTATGTTACAAGGAGAAGGATAACAATAATAGTTGAAAGGAGTCTAAAAAGACTTCATGGATTCAGATTTAGTCTTTAGATGATACCAAAATATTTTTTCCAAGGAAAACCTTGATAGGGAACCCACACATTTTCTTGTATATACTCAGAACTCAGAGTAATCCATCGGCACTGGACCCCATTCAGGTGCGATTGATAGGGAACCGGTTTATAATGTAAGTGATTCTTACCTCCATTTTTTTCAAAGAAAAACCTTGATAAGGAACCCCCACACTTCCTAGCAAATAAACCATCCCAAATCAAACCACACAGAAAAACAACATCACTTTGTAGCGGAGAAATTAGAAATGTAGAAAGTCAAAAAAATCCAAAAGCCCACAAGTAAGCGATGAGCTTCAGTCAAGGAAAAATCCTGGAACTCAAATGGAAAGAAGCATCAAAAATTAAATCAGCAGGCATTTGAAACTTTTAAATTGAAAATCTAGCTGGTCACAGTCTCTCCCAATAACTAAACCAGCCACATAGGAAATAAGATGCCACATATCAAATATTATTGCCATAGCTCAAGAAAAAGGAGATAAAGTCCAAACTCCACATCTGGTCGACAGATTTTTGCAGAAAGAAACATGAGAAAACGTCAGACTTAATGTTAAGAGCATAAAGATTACAATGCTTGGAGGACAAAACCAAAAACAAAAAAAAGGGGCTGACAATTAAATGTGAAACCAGAAACAAACCCTAAAAGAGAAAAAAGGAAAACAAAAACATATCTTGCATTAAGATTTTGCTGCGAGTTGTGACAAAACCTAACACTTATTCATAAAAAAGGCCACATAAAACGGTAAGATTTAGCAAGTAGAAAAGCAACAAAATTAGAAACAAAATATAACCCATATAAAAGTTTCCAATAAGAACAGGAACAAACACAACCTGCATGAATTGGACATCATTTTTACAAGCAGAAAATATAATCTCAAAGAAAATGGTAAAATTTACTTCGACTGCCAAAAACTTGTTCACAAGTACAGCCCATATCAAATTGCTGACAAGAAGGAAAGAAACTTGATGGAGTAAAGTTAGTAAACAACCCAAATTAATTTTCCAACAATCGAACCGGAAACAAAAGGGCTATAAGGCCCTAGCAATACCAGCAATAATTTCTCAAAGATAATCATAAACTCCAAAAAACTAACATTCCTTGCCCAATTTCTATAAGGCAAACCTGAAACACAAACAAAAATACATCCCATGTCAAATTACGAAATCAACAACTCTAATCCAATCCTTTATATGCATTAAAAACATGTTTTCCCAAGTGAAGCCAATTGAGGGTCTTTAATATAAGTGAGCAATGGACTTCATAGATGATAAAGTAACCATAGAATGAATTCATAGATAATAAAGGAAGCATACAATGAAAATCATTTTGGTTTCCTTCTTTGAATCATGTAGAAGTGGGTTATAGTAAAATGTGATGAAGGGAAATAGGCATCACCTCAGAATCTCTAAAGTACTCTTCATGTTTCCCTTTGAAGATTTGTGCTACAGGTGTTCCACCTGCAGACTCTTCAATCAACTTATCACTACACATATACAAACAACAAGATACATATCAAAATGTTTCGTATTACACGGAAAAACATATGCAATATACAATCGAGAATGATAGTTGACTTTCAAATCCACATCCTCGGCCTTTGTAACATACATGTCAAAGAAGTAATACCCTAAAGCTTCTGACAGAATTTTTCCCACAGTGGTCTTTCCACAACCCATCATTCTTGCAAAACAACAAATTACTTAAAAGTGTATCATATTACATACTGTGATGACCCCACTCCTTTCTTTTATTAATATGTCACAGATTCCAAGAGTGCATATAGTAAAATTTGAAAATGATTTTGTTTTGCCAAGATCCAAAACTTATTGACAATAAATATTCTTTTTCCATCCAAGCCTAGGGAAACCTCTTCAACCTTACTCTGCAGCACAAGTATTCCATGGAGAATTAGAATTATTTGAGAAACTGATTTACTGGTCAAACCTTGCTGTCAGATAAGAAATGTGCTACTCAAAACTCTTTAAACCAATGAGTGAAGTTGAACATAAGACCCTCCTCCATTCCCTTTAGACCTTTAGGCTTTGAATGAAAAGGAAAGAAAAGATAAAATTTGAAGCCAAACCTTCAAAGCCAACGTCCCCTCAGCACTGCACGTGTCTATTTCAGAAACAGTTGCATATTAAATTTAGAAGCTATTAACAAAGAAGCAAATACACCAGTCCAACTTCAGTCAAGAATGTGCCCAACTTTAATGAAAGCCAAACATACTTACGTGTTTGAGATCTAATAGGTATCTCTGACTAATATTCTTGTTGGATCTATTTCAAGGTTTTGCTACATAATTGAATGCATTTGATTTGAGTTATGGGGCATCTATCCCAATATAAAAGACAAGATGTTTGTACAAAAGGATGAACCCTGGACCTTCCATTCAAACCAAGCTTAAAAGAAGTTGGAATCTTAATGATACAAGCATAAATGGCACAAAGTGAAATCTATTTGGGATGGAAGGGTTTTCTTTAAAATCTAGCTCCTTGCTCGGTACATTCTATACATGGTGCTCCTGACAAAAGGAAAGCTTTATAACACAGGATTAGCACATGAAAACTGCAGCTATTGTAGGAATGATGAAGATATTGACCATGTTTTTTTAAAGGTGACCATTTTCAAATTGCTCCAATGTGTGGAGTTTGCATTTAAAAACTTGCTAGCTTCATATGAATGTTGCAACCTCATCAAACTTGGCAATGAAGCACAGGAATGGAAGTGAATTAGTAAAAAATCATCTTACAATGATTTGTAAAATATCACACTTGGCAATGAAGCAGAGAAATGGAAGTGAATTAGTAACCAATTCCAAAAGAAGAGGAATCAGGTGCACTACAGATTGGTCTCATGGTAGCCTGTGGCTGATCAAAGGAAAAGAAAACTTTAGAGTGGATATTATACCCCATTCCTCAGAATAGGAAATCTGGTCTGTTGCAAGGACAAGGATAACAATAATAGTTGAAAGGAGTCTGAACAGACTTCATGGATTCAGATTTAGTCTTTAGATGATACCAAAATATTCTGAAAGACTACAGTATTAAAGATAAGCATGTGATACCTGGATCATCCCAGGATGGTCTCGAGTGTTGTTGCATGGCCATGGAGTCCCATCGTGCATGGTCCATCCCTCCTCAGGCATTTTTTGTGCTTTGGCCACAAGAGCATTAATTTGGATCTTGTAATCTGAAATTGGGAAAAAGATGGAAGATGTCAAGGGCAAGAAAAATCAATAGACCAACGGAAGTAGCATTTGCAATTTGGAGACTTTAATGTGCACTTGCCTTCATTGCTCTCCATTCTTTATCCTTCAAATAATCGATGGTTGGTGAAGATGAGAGAAAAGTCGTATTTTTTAAGAAATGTTAGGATCCCACAACTAAAAGAAATGACATATCTGTTCCAAGAGTGAATCTGATAGTATTGAAGTTTGCAGAGCATCAGTCCAATGACAAAATACAAAATAGACTTAACTCGAACTGTTTCTGGCACATTCAAACCGAACCTATGCAAAAGTACATGTCTAAATTATATTCTTCAATGCTATGCCATAGGGTAGGACTCACCACATGGTTCTAATAATGCACTAAAGGGAGGAGCACCAAAAACATGGAATGCCTGAGGTGAAAATGTTGGAAAACAGTGTAAGAAAGTTTATTGTCTAAGTATACAAAGGCATTGTGATCATATCTCCATCCATCTGTTGATGTTGGCCATAAAAAAACTAGGCTCTTCCTCTGAGCCTCCCACAAGTGGAAGAAGATCCAAAAGGGAGCTTAAATAGAAAAATGCATAGATAAATAAGGCATTAGGGAACCAATCCATGTTAGATGGCTCCATTTAAAACAGTGCCTGCCAGTTATCTTAAGTGCGATATTTGAATTCTGCATTTATTATATAATCAATTTGTAAGACAATATTCCCATACTTTTGGAAAAGAAAGGAAATGAGCTTGTATGAACCTATGTAGGAACCAAGGCCCTAATATGGGTCTGAGCAACAATTCAACAATTAAAAGAATGAAAAACTCTTTGTTGTATTTATAAAGCCAATGAGCAGGAAAAAAAAGTTTCAGCAACTACACTAAAATTCAAAGTAGGCCATTGATTAAAAAACACACTATCAAAAAAAATTCTCGGTTAGAAGATTATTAATCCAGGCATTTCACGTCTCATGTTATCACTCCCTTTATGATTATTCATGAGTCCTTAGTCTCACAGTTTACATTTTCTGTATTGGAAAACAAAAGATTCATCATGCACTATGATAGTATTGACTCAGTTATAAATCTAAATCCCAAAAACATAAAACAATATTATGTGCATATCTCTGACAGACGGTGAAATATCCAGAAGAGGGCATGCTTATTCAAATTGAAATGATATTTTTCATTATCTAAGCATATTGGTGGAAAAAGTGTGGTGAAGCAAGAAAAATTCAATATAACAAGTTATAGTCACTCACAGTTCGATAAGGAAACGAGGTCACATGCCTGCCATCCACATTCATATGATATCCATCTAATCCTGCCCTTAAAGTAAGTATGAACAAGCGATCCCCTGCAAAGGGAAATGGCCAATCCATTGTTGGCTTCATTTCACAACCAATAAACTGATTCAACCACCATGTTGTCTTAGATTCTTTAGGTCCTTCGTCATCATCTCGAATCCATTTTCACATTTGACGTTGATTATGACACTCAAGGTGGCATCAACCTAAGATGTTTGAAATCTTCAAAGTGACAATCCTTTGCTATTTGCTATTTATGGGTTCAACACAAATTGCACTGTGACAATAAAAGAGGAATTCAATAATCCTCTATTTTCTCACCTATCTCAGCCAACTAAAGAATGGATAGATGGAAAACAAATTTAGACCTCCTCGAATCTTACACAAAACTAAGTGTTCTTACTGGGCTGAGAGTGTGACCATTGCCTATAATAACTGCCTTTTTAATAACTTAACTGTAGTTTTACACCAAATCTTGCACAAAACCCAAAAAAAATTGGTCTAACTATCTGGATGACTTAAAATTGCATTCATTATTTACAACAAGTAGCATAGTACCATATCTTTATTAGTGTATGTTGTCATTGACATGAACAGTGAAACATACCACATACACTCAGGAGAGAGAGAGAGAGAGAGAGAGAGAGAGAGAGAGAGAGAGAGAGACCTACCAATCATCTAGCTTATGCTAGACATCAGGTGAGGTTTGTACAAAGCTCTAGTAATGTCCTGAGTACATTGTCCACCCAGAGTGCACAAGTACACCATATAATTCATATTTCAAATCTCCCTGCAATTTGCAGACAAAATCTAGATTAGGAAAACAAAGGTTGCTTCAGACAAAGAAAACACTAGTTTTAAATTACATGCAAATGGAATGATAATGATAAAGTACCTGATTGTCTTGTTCATCATTAGTAAAATTATTCAAGTACAAAACTCTAGGATATGTAATTTCTTTGTGTACTTTACTCCCAATGATCCCAGTATTGATGAAATGTTTAAGCTGGATTGAAGGAATCTTAGGTTCACTATCAATTGTAAGCTTTTTTGAAAAAAGAGCTGCCAAGTTTGCAATTCTCACATTCATTCTTGGCATCACATTCTAAAGTTTCTGCTTTCGTGAAAGAATCTAATGCCTCTGTTATTGAATTCAAATTCTCTACTTCGAAACTCAAATCAATAAAAGGATCAAATGTGTCTGAGCAATGCGAGCAATTGACACACCTTATCTGAAACAATTACATAAGTGTTATTATCATAGTTAAGCCCGGATGAACATTGAAACTATAGGATAAGGTAAGAATTTTAGTTGTGAAAAATATCTATGCTATGTATAACACCTTGTAAGAGAGAAGAAGCAACTATGAAAAATAGAGTGACTGCAATACAACATACATTTCAGACAATGCCAATAAAGTGATCCCTCTCAAACCAGTGTATAAATAAGGATAAGATTCAAAGTTACACAACATCATCCAACACTCTTGTATAAGCAAACACATTAAATAATACCGCCCTTTTGATCTTAGAGAAAATATAAAATTGAAATATAGCGCGACACCTATTACCAATAATGCAGTAACCTAGTGCTTAGCCATGGTACTTGCCAAACAGTAAAAAAAAGTTCAAGCCCTATCGAGTAGTGTCACTTCCAATTAAAACTGCATTAATCCTAACACTAGTTGGATAGAGCCAGCAAAAGGGAACCTAGGCCTAATAATCATCTTTGTAGGTGCTTAGATTACCATAGTTCCACATTCCAAATTGAAAGCATATCTATGAATACGAAAAATGGGATATAACCCAACAACATGTTGCTAAAGATACCCCAAAATTACATCTTTTAAAGAACTCCATTTTCAACTGCTCTTAATCACCCATGTTAAAGAACTCCTAGCACCTACTAATAAACAAAAAGTCCTGTGTATCCATCTAAAAACTTATTCTCTTAATAAAAAAATTTCCCATTACTCCAACTGTACCAGAGCATGGTTGTTATACAGATCCTATTCAAAATTTCTAGGCAAATAACATAAAATGAGTATGACAAAAATGAAAAAAAAAAGATATTATCATTAAAGACAGATAAGCAGTAAAATTTTGCATGCACTTTGCAAATCTCTGTCTTCTTACAGTACCTTATTCGTGGATGTAGTAGACTCATTATCTAGATTTAGCCTGTCAGAACCCAGGAAAGAATGTGGACCATGCTCCACTCTGTTTAACTTTTGTGTACGTTTAGTCTACAAAGCAACATATAACATGCTGAACTTGATCTTTTCTACATAAAAATGACGAGAATGGAAAATCATACAACTTACTCTAAAATGCAAGAGCGATGCCTGGTCCTATTCGTTCTTGACCATGACGTTGTTTTAGCTTCTCTATTAAGGTTCTTATGAGTTTCTGTTAATGTGAAGGACCAGGCAAGTGAAATTTATAAGAAGGTGGAAGATTCAAAATCAATTAGGGGAAGAAATCAGGATGTCATCTTGGTTGCTTGCCTCTACATTGCATGCAGACAAGAGGATAAACCTCGTACAGTGAAAGGTATCCTATTTTTGGTCAATAGTAATCTTGTGGATGTTACATCTTGTTGTTGATTGCGTAGTTGACTGCTTTGTTATCATCTACATTTCAGAGATTTTCTCAGTTGCAAATGGAGCTTCTAAAAAGGAAGTCGGTCGAGCAAAGGAGTTCATTGTGAAACAGCTTGAGGAGGAAATGGGGAAATCCATGGAAATGGGAACCATCTATGCTGGGGATTTCCTGGTATGTGAATTTGTTTTTTCCTATTGCTGTAAACCAAATATTTTCAGCCTTTTCCTATTTCTACGATTTGTTAATTGAAAAAAGTGTGAACTTTTTTTGTTTTGTCTCCACAAGCATGTGGCTATGAGATGGGTTTTATGAAATTCTAAGTATTTTGTTTTCATATTTTTAATCCACAGAGGCGCTTTTGTTCACATCTTGGTATGAATCACCGGGCTATTAAGGCAACCACTGAAGCTGTTAAGAAATCAGAGGAGCTTGACATAAGGTACTTTCAAATTACATTATTGTTTGTCTAAGCAGTCTTTAACTGGCCTATTTATTAAACTACCAGCTCTATTTAACTGTTCTCAATCCTTGAGGTAATTTGCACTAGTTCTTTGTGCATATTAGTGTATTCATATATCTATAACACATATGCCATGCTATTTTTTGTATATTTTTTATTTACATTTTTGTATACTTAAGCATCCTATGTACACAACACTTATAAAACTTCCAGCTATTTTTAACTTTGCACAACCCTTTGCATTTTTGTTTCCTATTACGTTTTTGCTTCAATTTGTCATGGGAGCCCACAAACCCTAGTTTCATTCTTCTATGCAAGAACGCCATCAGCATTGAACATTCTGCTTCCAAGCCTTGAATTTTCCTTTTTTGCTTCAAGAGGGTTTCCATTATCATTGCATTTTGAGATTTGCATTGATTTTATTACCATAGACTTTGGTTTTTATTGAGAAGATGAATGTCCCATTGCCATTGATAAAGTATTCATGCCTGCCCAATATAATATATTTCATGTATCTCCTTGAGGCAATTCCAATGGTTCCCAAGGCAGTCCATAGCCCAAAGCCTCCAGAAGTGCCCAACCAGAATGTACACAGCTTAATCAAACAAGTATGACCCAGAACAATCACTTAAGACTGTATTCCAACCACCCACAAAGGAAATGCTAAGTTACCTTAGTTCGAGAGGAAAATAGTGCAATGTACTCAAATGCAAACCTTGGAGCTGTCAAACACAGAGGAGGGAATTAGACCTTCCCAGGCTTGAAAAAGAGGTAAGCCCAAAGTATTCCCTAATTAGTAGGCCAATTTAAACTCAAAATAACCAGTATTGCCCAGCATACTCAATCATAACCAGTGATTGACAATTCAACCAGATCCCATAATGGAATTTGAACTTTTTAATTCAAGAGGGAGAAAAATGCAGCCTCCATTCTGCAGGTGCAGTGAAACAAGAAACAAAACCCAGAGCTAATATACATGAGAAACAATGTCTAGACCTTCTCCAACTCAAGAAAGAGGTAGGCTGAGCGTATCCTCAAAGCACCAGTTGAAATTGAATGCAGAGGAAGACCAATAGCACTGTACCAAATCTAAATCCTCAAAAATCTGCCCAACAGCTAAATATACCCACAGAGCTCTGTTGAAATGATTTACCTGGAGGTACGGCTCTGCTAAAGAAGACAACCACCAAGCACTTCATACATGGCATCCCCTGCCAGTCTTCACTCAATGCCATGACTACCCCAAACTTCATAATCTCACCTGAAACTTGTATTAAGTTCAACATGTTTCAAAATGATGGCAACGATTTAAAGTTTTGCATTTGTGAAGATGCCATGAGGATGATGAGCACACCATCCCCTTTTCATCTATATGATTTTCTCTTTCTTTGACATAGCGACACATACGAAATAAGTGCATTACGGGGTTTGCACTCATTTGAAAATTACAGTTAATGCTTCTTGAGAGTTAAAGGTATTTGTTTCTCTTACGAGTTATGCTTTGTTTTTGGCATTTTTTGAACCTGTATAATGCAATTTTTGTTGTTTTTGCAGGAGGAGCCCTATATCAAGTTGTAAGAACATAATACTATGTGCTTGTGAAAGAATACTACTAGTCATATAATTTTGGGAACCAGATCCATTAGAAAGAATTGTATTCAATTCAATTGGATAATTAGAAGCAGTCTTACAGATCCCAAAGGTAAGTCAGGTTAGCCAGTTCTACTGGAATTTGTCCCTTTATGTCAATTGCATAGGCTTTCCTGCAAGCAAGAAAGAGGCTAATGGGTTAGGATACTTGAAAGGCCTTTTGGGGCTTACATCGAAAATCAACAAAGGACACTTCATGCTCATTGGAAGAGTAACAGTTTATTGTATCTAATTTGAGCGGATAATTTAAGAACCTTGAAAAGAAACTAAATATTTAAAATAAGTTTTTACAATTGCACAATATGGAAAATGTTTTGGTTGTTAAAGCTACAATCACACTTGAAGGCAGGATTCATAGAAGGATTCGTAATTTGAGTACTATCTATGGCTCGTCCAGTGTAGGGATCTCCAGTAAGGTTCCATGGAGTTTTCCATGTATTAGAAGCTATACCGGTGCTCCATTTCTGAGCAAGTAACTTTAATACAATAACCGTGAGCAAGGAAAAGGAAATGAATTGATCAACAGAAAAAATTATTGATAAAATCTTGATAAAAATCAGAGGACAAAAGAATTATTGTAGCTCGCGGTATTTTATTTTTTAAATATATTCCGTGGTTACCTTCTTTTGGGTCCGTCAGGGCTGCTGCTTAAGCTTGCAGAAACGAAGTGACACACCAAGAAATGCTCAGAAAAGTGCAGAGACTCCAAATTGGGGATGAGATTTGAATCTTAACCATTAATGGCCGGGTTTTCTACTTGCACGCCCTGGAAGCTTAGATGATACAGACACATATTGGTGTTTCGGGAATTGCAAACAGAGGCCCAATTATGGTTTAAAGAGGAGCGTTGACACATGTTGTTTTGCAAACCTTGAGCCATAGGACTGGCCTTAATCCTTTCTTGTACTCACTTTCATTTCTGCTATCATTGACGGGGAGCTTATGCCTGCGAGTTGTTTCTATACTTATTGACTTTCTACCATCTGTCTCTTTTCCCTTCCTATAATCATCTACCCTATAATCAGTAGGCCTTGCATCAACAGACCTTCTACCATGCTCTATATCTTCCAGCTTTCATCGGAATCCTTGTAGCCAAATATCTGAGCATATCACTAACTTTTCCCTCTACACTCAAAGAACTCCTAGGTGGCACAATCTTTCCGTTGTCTTGTTTCGCATTCCGCTTGCCCCAACTGAACCAACCCTTCTTCTCTTCCTTGACTTCCTTAAGTCCCATTTCCTCAACAACATCCCCATTAGATTTGGCACCAGATAACAAACCCACATTGTGTTTCTCTTCCCTACAAAGGAATTCCTCCCTTCCATAGCAGTTATGGTGGTGTCCAACATCTAATGCCTCATCCTCCTGCATCCCATCACCCCAATTTCCAAATGATCCATCTTCAAGGAATTCTATAGCTGCTTCTCCTCCTCCTCTATCAACAGACTTGCATAATCCTCCTTAGTCTCATATCTCTCATTATCAATTGTATAGCTATACCCTGCAGAGGCTACAAACAGTTCCTCATCAGTCATCGCCCCGGGAACCCACCTGGACTTCACACTAAGCATCACATGGTGCTATCATAGATCTTGGACTTCCAAGTCCTGGCCATCTTAGCCTTCTCTTGACTTCTCCAAGTGATTTGAGGAGCCAACTCAGCCTGAGCAACATCAATCCCAGGCCTGTACATATTCGTCTGTGACATCGCAGCAACTTCCTACGCAATCTTGACATCAGAAGGCTGAGACCCGACACTATCCAATGCATTCATAATTTCCTTATCCTTGTGGTATAACACACATAGAGACCCAGGTGCGACCCTCCCATCCCCAAGAAACAAAAAGCTCTTATCTGATCTCTGAATCCAAAAACCATCAAACCCCGCAAGGGTCATATCGGCCCTCAAATCGGACCCTCTTTTACATATCTTGTATGTATATGAAGGCACAATGCGGCCAATGAAGGGTATCACAGAGCTCTCAAAAATTAAAATTTATCTCCATATAAAAATCCAGCATTCGCTTCATGGCAGCCATGACCCTAGGCACCCTCCTGCACCATTTTTCCCAGGCAAGGGGCTGATAATGCTTCATGATGATCATAGCAATTCCCTCTTCCGATGCACATATTGATTCCTACAAGGAACTCCAGCCCTGCTCATTCTGCAGACTCCAAGTTGCGCCTACAGACATGAGCATCTCAGCCGCCTGGGTATCCCCATTCGCACGGCCAGATGAGTTGAATAGAGCGGGGAGCACACTTGAAAAACTGCGTTACAACTTGGCTGGTCATTCGGAGGTAAGTCACCACCAGACCTACGAACCTCCTAAACACGCAACTGCCGCAGCCCAGGAGAAGACACCACGCAAAGATGTGGACAACACACAAAAAAAATCACTAGAAACCAGAAACCAGTGGATCACGAAGAAGACACGCGGAGAACCAGCGGATCCCGAAGAAGACACGCGGAGAAATATGGTTGGCTAAATAGACGACGAAATTAACAATGGTTTTCCAAAGAACTTTAGATAAAAACGCCTTACGGCGTAAATATATTTCTTAATTTTGAATACTTATGTTTACATAGTGTTCATTTATTAGTGTAAAAGTTTAGAAAGATGAACACTTTGGGGTGGACATTCCACATCTTCAGGATTATAAGAAGCTTTAGTATAGTGAAAAAGATTATGACAAATTATATAGGAGGAAGAGAAAATTATCCATTAAGTTAAGGTGTTAGGGATAATTTAAGGTGTTAGGGATAGGTCATTTTGAGAAAATTAAAAAAGTTTAGGTAAAAAATTTAACTTTGTTTACTTTAATACAATTGAAAATGAAGATTTTCAAACAAAAAAAATTAATTAATTTAATGACTACAATTAGAAAAGATGAAGGATAAGTAAAATATTATTATAATAGCAATTAATATTGAGAAAACAAAGGAAAATTAATAATAAAGGAAAAGGTTAATATAATAATTAATATTAAGAAAATATGAAAAAATGGAAAAAACAAAGGTTAAGAAAATCAAATAAGAATATCGTATTTAATATAAATAATAAAATATTGTCCTAAAATTTAAATAATTAAATTATCTACATATAATTAACTTATTTAAATATAAAAATTCAATTAATATACTTGATATATTAAGAAAAAGAATAGAGAATATTGAAATAATATAATAATTAATTCAAGAAAATATTCAAATAATAAAATAAGGTATAATAGATTCATGAAAAAGATCAGTGAGATGTAGAATAGTTGGTGGCGGGGTATGGTTAAGATGCCCCCTAAGTGGAAAGGTCGCTGGTTCAAATACCACGGATACCAAAAATCTAACCATGTTAAGGGTTGGTGCAGTCCATGGACGACTTAGATTAGGTTTGATGGTGTTAAATTAGTTTTTATGTTAAAATCATAATTAAAACACAATTAAATCAAATTTTGCAAAATAAAATGATAAAGAAAGATAATTTTTTTTTAAAATGGTTAGAGGACTGAGGAACAAATTAAGGACGAGGATAATTGAGATGAGGGATCAAGAGTTTTCAAGAATGAATTAGCTTATAATCATCCTCTTAGATTAAATTTATTAGGATGCTTTTTGATTTCTAGAGCTTCTCTAATAATTTTGGAGGAGTACTCAGTTGTGGAAGCAAGAATTTTTCTTTGATCAAAGCAAATATGGTGTATGCATATAAAGGAATGCTCCACAATAGCATATTTTTTTAGGCTATTGTGATTGCTATTTGTGATATGTTCTTTAAGATGTGTTTGGTAGATGGATGGATCTACGAGTTTGTCCAATGTAGGTTTTTCCACATGTGACAAGGAATTTGGTAGATGACCTAGGATAGAAAGGGGTTAGATTTATCTTTTATGCTCCTAAACAATTGTTTAAGGGTCTTATGGGGTTTAAATATTAAGTTTAGTGTTATTTTTAATTAAAAGTTTCCATATACAATCAATGACGCCTTAAATATAAGGAAGAGATATGTGGAGAGAGATTGGGAGGTTTGGTTTTTGAATGTAGAACCTATTGAAAATGTATGTTTATGAGGTATCGAGGGTAACCATTGGCCATAATGGATTTGGTAAGGTGGGATTTTTTAAGGAGATGTTGAGGGTTGGAGATTCAAACAACTCTGGAAATAATCCCTAAACTTATGGGCCAATAAATATTAAACAAATACTAAAGTTTTTTTACAAAGTTATTTCATCACAAAACCAACATAATTAAAATAACTAAATTTTAGTTTATTTATTTATTTGGTTACTTGTGACCAAACCTGATCATAATGAATGGAATTAATGGTCATTAAAAATAATTTGATATATCCTAGTACAAAATCACATATTATAATATTTTATATGTGGCCATGGTCTTTATTATCAGCCAAAATGACATTTCTATGTCCAAGTGCTGACATTCATGATGTCGGTACACAAAAGGAAAATTTGGATTGAAGTGGCCAAAACACTATAGATGTGCATGACCTTTGATGCATTATCTTCAGACCAACCTTATATATTTTTATTCTGAGTTTTGGTATGCATACGTGACTATGTGCATTGCAACTCACGTGGCATACACAACTATGTGAATTACAACCCGCGTATACTTGCATACGTGAGTTTCCTTCAAGCAACACGCGTGTCATACGCGAGTTTCCTATATCAATACCCGCGTATACCTTAATTCGACATTAAAAAATATAAATCGATATTAGATGATATTAGTTGGGCCCTAATCCATAACTATCCCAACTGTCTCAACCTCCCAACCTTCGAAACCACTCTATTTCCCAAAGTATAAATAGAGGCCTTGGGGTGGGGCTAATCAATCAATTTTTGGAGAGCAAAGTTGTGTTGGTGGTATATCTTCAGAGTCTTGGAGGAGCAGAACTCAGAGTCCTCGGTTGCAGAGGATTCCTTGCATCAGAAGCTGGGTTGTATTCTTACCTATTCACCTTTTGTTAATAAAGAGAATTCTTCTTCCAATATTCTATTGTATCTATCTCATGTATATCGGTTTAATGAATGTGTTCAATGATGTTATTATTATGCTTTTCATATAACCTTTGATTTATATATGTATGAGATATTGCTTGAAGAATTGGCTCTTTGCAGGTGAAGAGAAGCATCCCTAGAAGCTTTGGAGAAGATTGGAGTGGGAGAAGATCAAGCTTGGATCAACTGTCATTAATCGGGTAAGTCAAGACTTTCTTCCTATTCTTTGTAAAAGTTGATTGTCTGCAAGTATAGTAGTAAGGTGGTAACCCCAGACCCTAGGTTACTGTTGATGTATTTGTAACTTCAGAATGTATTCATGTATGTATCTTATGTCTTGTACCTCGATGTTTATTCTGGGATGTGTCTGTAATGTAATTGAGTCATGAAGTCATGCCCCGATGTTCCAATCGTGAGGATCTATAATGTAAACAAGTCATGTCTAGTCATTGTGGGTAACCCTCCTATTATCTAAGGGTTAAAGTCCCTACAGTTCTAGGGCACTAGGGTTATTAGACTCACCTAGTGAAGTCGACCCTAGTAGGGTTTTAGTCATGTCAAGAAGCAGTATAAATAGAGAGGTGATCTCTCTATTTAACACATATCTCATACACACTCAAGTGTACTGCATAACTTGAGAAGGAGAAGACATTGGGGCTAGATAGAAAGAAGGTTACTGTTGTCGGTAGATCATCTTACTGATTTGGGATTTTCTATTTTGGTGTTGATTCTATCTCTAAGGAAGTTATGGGGTTTTCTCCATTTATGGTTTCCCCGAGGAAAAACATTGTGTTCATTGTCTCTTGTGTTTGATTGCTGTGCTTGTTATTCTCTTAGTTAAAGATCCTAATAATTCTAGCTTAATGTTAAAAATCTAACATGGAATCAGAGCTAACTTGAGAAGAAGACACTGTGCAGCTACGGGAACTAGGGCTTCCTAGTTTGTGGACCTTCCTCCACAGATTTTCAGCAAAAAAAGGTGGAATAACTCTCCTCCTTAGGGTGCATATTTCTGTCAAAGCAGAATCCAATTCTGAGGTTTTTCAGTTTTGAACTCGACACTATTGCTGAAAATTAGGGCTTTTCATAGAAGAGGAATTTTTCAGTGAGCCCAGGCCTGGATTGATCTCCTCCCCAAAATCGAAGTTAGGGATCGATTTCAAAGCAATTGGTTGGACAGAACTATGGAAAAGCAAAACCCTAATTTGCTCCTGAACCAGCACTGTAGGATTTCAGCTCCAAGTCTAGATCCGACATCTTGACCTGGTAAGATCTAAATCTTTTGTATTTCCATTTGAGGTTCTCAGTTAAGATGTCTCATCATACCAATATTGATGAAAAGATTGAGGGAGCTGATAACTTCTGAGCTTGGAAGTATAGGATCTCCCTGGTCCTGGAAGAAAATGATTTGGACACCTACATACATGAGGAGGTTCCGGTTCCAGAGGGAGATGAGGCTAAGGCCTTACATAAGAAGAAGTCAATTATGGAAAAGAGGATCATTGTTGATTCTATCAAGGATCACCTTATACCACAGGTGTCCTCTCTCAAGACACCTAAAGCTATGTTTGATGCCCTAACCAAATTGTCTGAAGGAAAGAACATAAACCAGAAGATGACTCTGAGGAATCAATTGAAGAATGCGAAGATCCATAATGCAGAGACCATCTAGTCTTACTTCGCAAGGGTTTCTCAGATCAAGGAACAATTGGAAGAAGTAGAGGAAGAAGTGGAGAATGCAGAGATTGTGATGACCACCTTGAATGGTCTCCCTAGGACATGGGACTCCTTCATTCAAGGGATCTGTGCCAGGAAGAATTTATTCAAGTTCAGCAAACTGTGGGAAGAATGTTCTCAAGAATAAGCTTGGATAGCAACCTGAGAAGAGAATATGGGAAGTGAAGATCAAGCTCTCACAGTACAATCCAAGAAACCCAGATCCAGCCATCACATAAGTAAGTACTCTCATCAAAGGAATAACTCTAGAAAGCCTAGAGATAAGTCTAAGTACATTTGCTATACATGTGATGAAACATGACACTTTGCTAGAGATTGTCCTAAGAATAGAAGTAGCTCTCACAAGAAGAAGGGAAACAAGAGAAGACATCATGCTCATGCTGCAAAGAATGATGAGCCTTCACCAAAGAGAACCAGATATGAAAGTGAAGATTCTTCAAGCGAGGATGAATATGTTTTGATTTCCGCTCTCATAGGAAACATTACTCATGGAAGCAATGATTGGCTCATAGATAGCGGGGATTCCAAACATATGACTGGATTCAAGGAATCCTTTGTGAGACTATCAGAACATGAATCACCTCACAAGGTGAAGCTAGGAGATGACTACCAATATCTAATAAAAGGTAGTGGGGAATCTTCCTATAAGCTAGACTCTGGAAATTCTATGACAATGAAGGAAGTATTGTTTGTGCCAGGATTCAAGAAGAACCTCCTCTCCATATATGCACTAGATGCAAAAGGAATGAGGGTTGCATTTATAGATGGTCAAGTCATCATGTGGCCAAAAGGAAAGACTATTGATGATGCAATAGTGATTGGTGAACAAGAAGGAGGTTTGTACAAATTGAAGGGACATCCACAACAAGCCTTGGTCCATGAAATAGTAGAGCCAAATGAACTTTGGAATAGAAGGCTTGCACATGTGCATTACAGAGCACTACCTCTTGCAAGCAAATCTATTGAAGGTCTTCTAGAAATACAAGCAAAACATGATGGGGTCTGCAAAGGATGTGCGAAAGGAAAGAACACAAAGAAGACATTTCCAAGTAGCGAAAGCAAAGCAAAAGGAATCTTGGAAATCATGCACTCCGATGTATGTGGTCCTATGTCATCAAGCTCATTAAGTGGGTATGTATATTATGTTTCTTTTATTGATGACTTTTCTAGGAAGAAATGGGTTTACTTCATGAAGAACAAAAAGGAAGTATTCAACAAGTTCAAGGAATTCAAAGCCTTTATCAAGAATCACACTGAAAAGAAGATCAAGACCTTTCGATTAGATAATGGCGGAGAATTCACTTCGAATGAATTCAAAGAGCTATGTAAAGAATCAGGGATTAAGAGGGAGTTGTCCACTCCTTATAATCCACAATAGAATGGGATTGCAGAAAGGAAGAATATAACTATCATGGAAGCTGCAAGAGCCATGCTTCATGATCAAGATCTTCCTATGCATCTTTGGGCGGAAGCTGCCAGAACAACGGTGTATGTATAGAACTGTACTCCACATAGAGTACTCGAGAACAAGACTCCTGAAGAAGTCTTCTCCGGCAAGAAACCAGAAGTCATCCATCTCAAAATATTCGGCTATCTTGTATACATACACATTCCAAAAGAGAAGAGAACAAAATTAGATCCTTTAGGAAAGAAGGGTATATTTGTGGGATACTCTGAAATCTCGAAGGCTTACAAAATCTATTTCCTAGGATACAAGAAGATTGACATCAGAAGGGATGTGACATTTGATGAAGACACGGCTTACAACAAATCTAGAAAGAGACCTGCTAAAGAACCTGAAGAAGCAGAAGCACCCAGAATTCATGATACAACCATGAATGAATAAACTCAAGAAGAAGATCAAGAATTTGAAGAACCACAAATACCTGTAGATCCACCTTAGGAAAAGAATCCCCACAAGAGGAAACCTGCTTGGGTACGAGAAATTATCCAAGGTGCATAAAAGTATGGGGCTCCAAAGAGAATCACAGAGAAAGAAAGAGGACCAGATCCTGCTTTGGGTATGTAGCTTTACTATGTGATTTCATTGATAAAGAACCTTCCAGTTATGAAGAAGCGGCAGAATGAAAACAATGGGAGGATGCTATGATTGAAGAGTACCAATCGATCATGAAGAATGATGTTTGGGATGTTGTCCCAAGACCAAAAGGGAAGTCAGTTGTGACTTCCAAATGGATCTACAAGATCAAGCATGTTGTAGACAGTAGCATTGAAAAATATAAGGCAAGATTTGTGGCTCGAGGTTTCTCTCAGAAAGAAGAAATAGATTATGAAGAAATCTTTGCACCTGTAGCTAGATACACTTCCATCAGATCAGTACTAGCTCTAGCTACAGTGATGAAATGGAAGATACACCAAATGGATGTCAAGACTACCTTCTTGAATGGTGTAGTGGAAGAGGAAGTGTATGTAGAACAACCACTCGGTTTTGAGATACATGACATGGAGTCTCATGGGTGTAGATTGAAGAAAGCCCTGTACGGTTTGAAACAAGCACCCAGGACATGGTACGACAGAATTGACAGCTTTCTATCCAGTTTGGGATTTACCAAGAGTAAAGCAGATTCCAACCTGTACTACAAGGTTGAATATGGCAACTTAGTGATGCTCCTACTATATGTAGATGACCTGTTTGTGACAGGCATGGATGGGTTGATTGCTGATACGAAGAGAAAGCTTGTTGTCGAGTTCGAAATGAAGGACTTGGGTATGATGCATTATTTCTTAGGCATGGAGGTGTGGCAGAGTGTAGAAGAAATCTCCCTTGGACAAGGGAAGTATGCAGTAGAGATCCTGAAGAGGTTTGGGATGATGGACTGCAAAGCCATAGCCACACTTATGGCATCGAACCTGAAGCTATTGAGCGATGCTTCATCAAAGTTGGTTGATACTATGATGTATCGTCAAATGATTGGGTCCTTGATGTACCTGACGAACACGAGACCAGACATTTGATTTGTTGTGAACACCTTGAGCAAGTTCTTGATAGATCCGAGAAATTTTCACTTGATTGCTTCAAATCATATTCTGAGGTACCTGAGGGGTACAATTGATTATGGGATCAAGTACGAGGAGATTCAGAAAATTAACCTGGAGGGTTATGTTGATTCAGATTGGGCAGGCAGTGCCATCGATAGGAAGAGCACTTCAAGGTGTTGCTTCAGTATGGGATCAGGTGTGATCTCTTGGTTTAGCAGGAAGCAATCCTATGTGGCACTGAGTATAGCTGAAGCAGAGTATGTCGCAGCTTGTTCAACTAGTTGTGAGGAAGTATGGCTAAGGAAGCTACTGTCTAATTTATTTGATCTCCAGTTGGATGCTACTTGTATATATTGTGACAACCAGAGTTGTGTGAAGTTGTCGAAGAACCCGGTGTTCCATGACAAGTCAAATCATATCGAGATCAAGTATCACTATATCAAGGATATGGTGCAGAGGGTAGCAGTGAAGCTCTAGTATGTTGCGATGGATGATCAAATAGCTGATGTGTTGATGAAGCCATTGGCTAGGGTGAAGTTTGAGTACTTCAAGGGGAAGCTTGGTGTTCTCCAGATCGAGGTTCCCTCCAAAGGGAAGTGATGAGTCTATGAGCCATTCTGACATGGGAGAGGATTAAGTTCCTTCCATGGTTAGATGTAAGGGCTGAGCCATTATGTCATGGTGAGAGGATTTAGGTTCCTTCCATGTCAGATATGAGTGCTAATCCATTCTGATGTGACTGTAGGATTGGTTCCTACATGATCAGATATAAGGGCTATTGCCATTCTGGGAATGGAGGTGCCTGGTCAGTTACCAGGAAAACTCAGTCTAGGACTGAGAAGCCATTGTGATGTGAGAGAGGGATGTGTTTCCACTTAATTAGATGTAAGGGCTAAACCATTCTGTCATGGCTAAAGGATTAGGTTCCTCCCATGTCAGATGTGAGTGTTGGCCATTCTGACGAGTAGGTTAGATATAAGGGCAACTGCCATTCTCTGGGAGAATGGAGGCACCTGGTCAGTTACCAAGTAGCTCAGTCTAGGCTTGGGGCCATTCTGATGTGATGGTAGGATTAGTTCCTCCATGATCAGATGTGAGTGCATGCCCTTCCGATGCGGTGCTTTCGAGCATGGTCAGATATAAGTGTAGAGCCCTTTCGATGTGGTGCTTTCAAGCATGGTCGATTGTAAGTTCTGAGCCTTTTTGATGCGGTGCTTTCGAGCATGGTTGCTTATAAGTGCTGAGCATTTCCAATGCGGTGTCTTCAGACATGGTCATATGTAAGTGTAGAGCCCTTCCAATGCGGTGTGCTTGCACATGGTCGGATATAAGTGCTGAGCCATTCTAGCGCGATGTGTTTACACATGGTCATATGTGAGTGCTAGGCCTTTTTGACAAGATGGGGTCAAACGTGAGTGTTGGGTGTGCCTTTCTGACAGGATGAGCTCAGATGTAAGAGCTGGGTGGGCCATTCTAACTTAAGTGTCATATATAAGCGCTGATGAATACCTACATGAAGGGTAGGCCTACAGGATTGACTCTATAGAACTTCCTGTGATGAGAAGAATCGAGATAGCGCCATTCTGAGATAGCATGTGATGATGATCCAGACTTGATGATGATCCAGATGTGATGATGATCCAGACTTGATGATGATCCAGATCAAGTGATGATCCAGACTTGATGATGATCCAGATCAAGTGATGATCTAGATGTGATGATGATCCAGACTTGATGACGATCTAGATCAAGTGATGATCCAGATGTGATGATGATCCAGTAGTCATGATGATGCAGATCCTGTGATGAAGAAGACTTGAAGAAGAAGATGACTTGAAGACTTGAAGATGAAGAAGAGTCGAAGATGAAGAAGACTTGAAGATGAAGAAGAATTGAAGACTAAGAAGACTTGAAGATGAAGATGACGAGATGATCCAGTCGATATAGAGAAGAAGACCAGTGCTGAAAATTGTGTTGAAAGAATACCTTCCTAGTTAAGAGGGAGTGTTGATGTATTTGTAACTTTGGAATGTATTCATCTATGTATCTTATGTCTTGTACCTCGATGCTTATTTCAGGATGTGTCTGTAATGTAATTGAGTCATGATGTCATGCCCCGATGTTCCGATCGGGAGGATCTATAATGTAAACAAGTCATGTCAAGTCATTGTGGGTAACCCTCCTATTGTCTAATGGTTAAAGTCCCCACAGTTTCGGGGCACTAGGGTTATTAGTCATGCCAGGAAGCAGTATAAATAGAGAGGTGATCTCTGTATTTAACACATATCTCATACACACTCAAGTGTAGCACATAACTTGAGAAGGAGAAGACATTGGGGCTAGATAGAAAGAAGGTTATTGCCGTCGGGAGATCATATTACTGATTTGGGATTTTCTATTTTGGTGCTGATTCTATCTCTGAGGAAGTTGCGGGGTTTTCTCCATTTATGGTTTCCCCAAGGAAAAACATTGTGTTCATTGTCTCTTGTGTTTGATTGTTGTGCTTGTTATTCTCTTAGTTAAAGATCCTAATATTGTTAGCTTAATGTTAAAAATCTAACAGTTACAAGGGTGAAATGTCCTAAACAACAAAACTAGCAACTTTGTTGGGGAGCCCATCTTGTTGTGGGTTTATCCTATAGGTTCTTTACCAGTCTTTTCTCTGTTTATGATTCTAAGTGTGGTCTTTTTATCTTGATTTTAATTTATAGTGTAGTGTGCCAGAAGCATTTATTTTTTTTATTTTTTTTATTTTTTTGTTGTTGTATACGCGGGTTGTTGTTATACACGGTCGCGTATAACAACTTGTATACGTGGGTTGCCTGCATACACAGTAGCATAATTTTTTAATAGGGTTTTGCTTGTCCCTGTTCTGCTTGATTTTTGCTTGCTTGGGAGTCTTCTGATTCTAGCATGATTCTGTGAGTCTAAAAGTCTCGGGTCACACCTTGTGCTTGTTTTCAAGCCTTTGAGCTTTCTTGGTTTGAATTTTCTTTCATCTCGTAATTTGAAGTTGGTCCTATTGCTTGGTTGATGAGTTCAGTGATTTGTGTCTAGGTTAGTGATCAGGGCTTTGGATACTTTATATTCTATACTGCATTTTGTAGTGTTAGGGTGGAATTTGTTCTTTTGTGAGTCTAGTAGAATTTTTTGGGTTCAATAGTCTCTCTAAGTCGGTTTTTTTCGAGTCTTCCTCTTGTTTGGTTGAAATGGGTTATTTTGGGTCCTTTATACTTCATTCTACTTTATTATATGCTCTGATTATTCAAACTTGCTCAAAAAATTTGCATTTAGTTGCATTGTAGTTTTTGAAGAATTTGGAAAAACTGAAGGAAAACATCTTATAATTTTGCATTTAGTTGCACTTAGTAGTTTTCTTTTCAGTATTTTTGAAATAAAATTTCAAAAATTATATAAAGAAGTCTTAGTTTTCTAGCACTTAGTTTCAATTTCATTAGCTTACATTTGCAAAAAAGAAAGAAATTTGGTTTGAGTAGTCACAATTTGCTTTATACATCATTTTACTTTTTCTTATAGAGTCTATAACATCACATTCTTTCATGCCATTTACCTTCTGACTAAGAGCATCCCATAAAATGAATGCTATAATTTAAAAATTATTAGTAAGTTTTATTTTATAGGCTCATACACCAACTAGCTTAGGCTAGACTTGTGGAATAGGGGTTTAACTCTCCACAAGTGTTTAAATTCAGACATAGTTGGCCAATTGTTAAGTAAATCCTCTTCTATGTTAATTGTATCTGGGAAGCTCCTCTCAAACAGGAGTTAAGCATAAGGCCATGTGGAGGCTTAGACTGAGGAGATAACCCTCTGATTCCTTGTCAAAGCGTAGACCAAGCTTTTTGTGCATATAAGGATTATGTCTTAGACAGGGTTTTGGGATTTGCTACCTTTCCCATGCATACAGACTAGGCTTGTGACTGTCCCCCCAGACTGTCAGTATAGTTGTTGTATCCTTTAGTCTCTTTTGACATCTAGGGTTTATACATAGGTACACCAAAAGGCTATTTCTGGTTGACCTTGAACGAGCTTGGAAGGTAACCCTTGTAGAAAGTGTCGGAGGGTGGTGGGTGATTCCTTCGCTTGTGCCTAAGAACATCTTCAAGGATGCCAAGTAACTGTCTTTCAGCTTTCTTCTAGAAAGCATATCTTATACCCCTTGTGTTAGTTGTGGCTTTAGGAAATTTTGTAGTGATTTCTCTATGGTTTGTTTGTGTTTATCCAACCTTAGGGTGTGAAGAGTCAAATTTTCAATCGTGGAGGACCAACCTCTTAGAAGGTCAAGAAGGTTGCAAAACCTTCCTCCGTTTACTACAGTGGAGCCTCCATCGCCCCCTCAAAGGTGGAGATTAGACACAAACGGTTCTTTTGAATCGGTAGGAATTAGTGAAGTTTTGGGTGAACCAGAACTTAGGGAAAACCAGGTTGATACAACCACGGTAGGGATAGAAGACTTGCAAGCTGAAGAGTTTACAAGAAATTTTAATTCACCTCTTACTGACCTAAACAATCTTGTGATCGTTTAGGTTCGTCCTTTCAATTCACCTATGATTGGTGTTCCTGTGAGCAGACTAATGTCTAGTGTAGGAGAAAGTCCTTCTACCCCCATCTCAGCTATTCCGGCTGAAGGAGTGCCACCTCCCCTAGTTGGTACCCCTAGGACAAGTATACCTGCTACTCCCTTGACTACAGTTAGTTGGGTGGTTCAACACCAGCTTACACAAATGTGGCAGGCACTTCAGGTGGGGTGGGCACTGGGATTCCTAGTGTACCTTCTACTTCACCTTCTTTTGCACACACTGCTCAAAGTGGTCTTGTCGGATCCTCATCATTTGTCCAGGGATTTCCTTGCAATGGGGGGCACATTCCCCTATCCACTCCATATGTAGGCCCCACACCTGCATATGTAGGGGTGCAGTTTGGAAACACTAACCCTTATGGTCAAGGTTTTCAAACGCCGGTTTCGACTCCTTTCACGAGCTTTCCTTTCTTGCTTTTTAGTAGAGGGATACCTGCTCCTATTTTCCAAACTCTAGTTTCAACTGGAGTAGCTCAAACCACATACACTACACCACATATGAACAATCCACTGGCTTATGGGTGGAATCCTTTCCAAAGTGGTCCAACTACTTCGCAACCGGTAGCTAGGGGAAACCACATATTTACTTTTGGGAATCAGGGGGCAAGTCCTTCTACTTCCCAAGCTCATACTTTTCAGGCTCCGGTTAGGCCCAAACTTCCTTTCCTGACAAATTTGAACTTGCCAGACTTGTCCAAGTTAATGAATGACCCAGTGAAACATGATACCACTTGGCCACCTATCCCTACCAAATTACCCTTGGATATTACAAAATTCAAAGGCAAAGTTGGTGAAGACCGAGGGGCTCATATCACCACCTTTCACTTGTGGTGCTCTTCCAACTCACTGAATGATGACACCATTCAGTTGAGATTGTTCCAAAGAACTCTGACTAGTACCGCAGCAAAGTGGTACATTGAACTTCCCTCTGGTGCGTTTGATAGTTTTTGGGACTTAGCTAATGTGTTCCTTAACCATTTCCAGCTTCCCGTCCGGTATGATGCCGGTGCAGACTTATTGTCCACCTTTCGGCAGGACAAAGCCACTCATATTTCGGATCACATCCAACAGTGCTGAAGACGAAAAAGGCTCATTAAGGTCACTATCCCTCTCGAGTTTTTGTTAGAATGGTTCCTTAAGTCCTTATTGTTGTATATATATATATATATATATATAAGGATGTATCCACTTTGGGAGTAACTAATGAGAAAGAGGCTATCCTCAGGGCCCAGTAGTTATATTTGATATATTCTCAGTTTGGGATTCTATATGAAATCATCCCTGATGCACCGAGGCCAACACATAGTGTCGAGAAACCTAAGCATGGACCCCATGTTGATGGTGTGGTTGGTTTAGTTAAATCTCCCACTGTGGAATCTTTGGCAAAACAGCTCCATGAGTTGTTCATTAAACAGTCTACAGCGGAGGCAACAAAGGTTGTCCCCTCACCCCAAAACGCAAATGTTTTTTCTCAATCCTCCCAAAAGGGAAATCAGCAGCCCGGTGGGAAAAAGAAAAAGGGGAAGAAAGGTGAGGGAAACCAAAACAAGCCAAAACCCACGAACAATGCTGATGGGGGAAAAAAAGAGAAGAAGAAGGTGAAATTTCCATGTAAGTTGTGCTAGGAAGATCACCTGACCTATCAATTCCCTCTTATGGATCAAGCTCAGAAGCTTCTGAAAAATCAACAACCGGTTGTTCTAAAGGATCCTTTTCCCATTGACAGAATGCAGCTTCAACTTATAATATAGTAGGGGGCACTGCTAATGCCCCTGACCCAAATTATATCAACATGGTTCGATCCCAGACCTTACTCCAGACTAGAAACAAGAGCTATGAGACAGAGGCTCCTGAGAAGGGTAAGTCTATAGGTGAAACTTCTAACCCTCTCACAATTGAAAAACCTATTGAAACTATGCCTAAGATGCCAAAAGGTGTCTTCAAGAAAGCATTGCACAATCGTAATGCTAGGGATGCAACCAATTACTCTATAGTTGAATATTTATCCCAAACCCCTTGTGCGATGTCAGCTTTGGAGGTGTTACAGAGTTGTCCCACCAAGTGAGATGCGCTCTTAGTAGCCTTAGGTAGTATGGATTCATCCAGCCTCATGGCGAAGTTTAATTTGTCTGATGTCACAAATTCGCCTGCCATATCATGTGGCCTTATCGATATATGTCATACATGGCGGAAAAACCATTACAAGGGAAGTTGTCGACGAGGGTGCTTCAACATGTGTCATGTCCTTGTCTTGAAGGAAGGATCTTGGATCTCCAAAGCTAGTTCCATCGAACACCCTACTTATTGCTTTCGATGGAAGGTCATTTCATCCACATGGTATCCTACCAGCTTTCAAGATAAAGTTGGTAGGGAAGGCAATGTCTGTTGAAGTAAAGGTAATAGATGCATCGTTGGATTATAACTTGCTCATGGGGAAAAGTTGGACTTATGCCATGTCTGCCATTGCATTGGTCATTCTTCGGGTAGTAGTGTTTCCATATGAAGGGAAGTTGGTTACAGTAGAACAACTTAGTTTCACTCGGAAGGGCCATATGGAAACTAATGAGTCCACCACTCCATTGGTTGATCAAGTCAAACCTGCTTCATATAGCTTAGGGGCTAGAATGTATTCATCATTAATGGGCACATTTGATATCCCAACCCTGATTAACTATTTAGGTTCTACTAGTGTAGGGAACTCTATTGCAATAGTTAGCGATAGAATGGATCCTTGGGTCCTTCCTTCCTGTCATGAGACTGAAGTTACCTTATCGACAGTGGAAGTAGCTTATCAAGCTATCATTAACACCACTGTTGATCCTATTTCGGTTCCTCCTACAGTCTCAGAGGAATCAAAAGAAGCATATCTTCCTGCTTGGGCAAAGAACTCTTTGTATACTGACAACTGCTTAGACATGGTTTTTCCTTCAGATGAAGCCATTTTGGAAGCCATGAGTGGGTGAGATAAGATCTGCGAAGATCTTCATCATAGATCCTACTTCCTTCCAGAGTTAAGCAGGATTGAAAATCAAGAGTTTCATGTGAGACTGGCAGGTGATGCTGATATACCAATCAATCCCTTTTACCAAGGGAGGGAATCTTTGTCGAGGGGAATATAGAAAACATTTTCGTTACCATTCCTATCAACGTCTTTGCGAACCCAAACGTTGTGGAAAATGTATATATTGGTGCAAACTACTCTTCAGAGGAGATTGCTATATATACGGCCTTGTTTAAGGAATTTCGTGACATATTTTCCTAGTCATATGAGGAGATGAAAGGCATAGATCCATTGATAGTCGAACATGAAATTCGAACCTATCCTGATGCCAAACTAGTTTGAAAAAAACTTAGACCTATCAATCTTCATAAAGCGGCAGCCATTAAGTCTGAAGTTGAAAAACTATTGAAAGTTGGTTTTATTTACCCGTTAGCTTTGACGGAATGGGTATCCAACCCTATTCATGTTGATAAAAAGCAAGGGATGATACGTGTATGTACTAACTTTTGTGATTTCAACAAATCTTGTCCAAAGGATAACTACCCACACCATTCATAGATCAAATCATTGATGCCTGTGCGGGGAGTGAAGTCTTTTCATTTATGGAAGGTTTCTCTGGGTATAATTAGATTCAAATCAATCCGAAAGACCAACATAAAATGAATTTCATTTTTCCTTGGGGTACATTTACGTACAGGAAAATTCCTTTCGGATTGAAAAATGAAGGGGCTACCTTTTAACGGTAAATGAATTTTTCCTTTCATGACATTAAGTCTATTGTCGAACCCTACCTTGATGATTTGCCAGCACATTCTCGTAAGAGGATCGATCACCCAGATCACTTGCGTTTAATCTTTGAACGATGCAGACATTCTAAAATTCGCTTGAATCCCCACAAGTGCATTTTCTGTGTTGATTCAGGTAGGCTGCTCGGGTTCATTATTTCTAACAACGTATTCAGGTGGATCCTTTGAAAGTTGAGGCCATTGTAAATATGCCTCCTCCTTGTTCCATCTGGAAACTTTAGAGCCTGCAAGGGAATTGTTGGCCTTCTGGGCAGACCCAAGTTTACTTTATTGTACCAACAAAACCCCTAGCTCACTGGCCCTTTCGGCAACAGACCGCAGAACGGCCTGAAGTCTCACCCGAAGTGATCCTAGATGGGGTGGCTGAAGAATTAGGCTTCCTCAACTAGGTTATGTAGCATCCTAGGTCTTCTTGACTCTAATTAACCAGCTAAATCTCTCAGCAAGGGCTGTTTCTCTCTTCCTAGCTGACTCTGCTATGGGACTGACTCTTATCGCATCGCAGCTTCTAGGACGATGTGCATAATTTCTCTTCTACTCAACTCTTAACCTACGATATCTCACACTGCAGCTCCCCTGACAGTGCGATACCGCCTTTCTACGCTGTTATATTTCCTACAGTAAGACTCAATATGCTCATCAACTCTCAAGGTCTAGAGGCTTCCTCCCTGGGTATAATAGCTCAGTTAACCTTCATTACGGTGTTAAACAACTTCACTTATGCTTCTACAGTTTAATACGCTTAACATCAATTTCGCTCAACTCGATGAACTAAATATACAAAAGTCACTTAACACTGTAGCTGTTAGCTGTCGTGAATCAAGCACTGATAAAATCATATACAGAATACTCGACACATTCAACTCGCATTTAACCTTCTATGTTACTGTAAACTGAAGGATAGCATACATACATTCATTAACTGATAAGCAAAGTTCATGTAACGGATAACAGATAGCAAATAAGTAGAGCACAATCACATGAAACAGTCACACAACACACGGATGTTACGTGGTTCACTTGCAGGGGGGAAGCTACGTCCATGGGAACTGTGTTTATATTATATCTTGAGAGAATAAACACGGTTCTGCTGCAACCTCTTATGCAGCATGAGATCTTCTGGTAAACTCCATGCACACAGCTGGGAGCCCTTCTCTTAGATCTCTTCTCTTCCTATAATGATTTCTTCTTACAATATACCCTTCCTCTCTCTCTCAATCCCTGTGGATTGTTACATTCATGCTCAAGGAACTGGCCACTGGTTACAGTAAGATAACTACAGACTTAACGACAGAACCAGAGCTCTACTCTTCCTCAATGTCTCACAATGCTGATGACAACTAGTAACAACCCAACCAACCAACCCTTCATAATACAAAATACATGCTTAAATAGGTGGCCCGAAGGTATCACCATGATACAAAACTGTGGGCCTATCCCAACAGTAACCCAAAACCCTAACTATGACAGTTGGCCTATCTATACTTTGAACCGCTGCTTACTGGTCACACCACAACTTCATGCAGTCTTTCGCGATTTTCGGTACTGATCGCGGGTATGGGTGCTGCTTCCTCGGTCACTCCCCTTCTGTCCTTTATCTTTAATACCTCAACCCGTTTCTCCTTCTCCATTTATGAGGGTATTTGAAGCCTTTTTTCATCGCCGCTGCCTTAAATGCAGTGGTTGAGCTCTCTTCTCGGCCACTTCAAGTACTATTTCCTTTGACTTCCTTGTTCCGACCGCCATGATTTTCGGCCCGCGATCCGCGGTGGGAAATGCGCTACAGCATTGTACCTTTATTGCATCACATCTATTATATTGCTAGCTTATCGGCACCACCAAAACTGTCTTTCCTCAAAAAATTGTCCATCTTCTACCAAAAACAACAGCTTTTCCTGTAGCTGCGGGGCCCTACTCCAACAGTCCCCTAACACTTACTTGTGGCTCATCCCCGAGCCACTAATAGCTGGTTTCTTTTTTTATAGCTTCTCCTTGGCTTCTTGCGAAGTCCTTGTGAATCTCTCCTTGAGTCCTACGACATCTTTGTCCATAGATTCAATATAGTCTTGTGCCGCTTCAAGCATAACTTGACTAATCATGGGGTCTTCTGTTCTATCAATTACACTCTTGCTTGCAGTGAACTCCTTGACCTTCTTCTCAACCGCATCGACCAGCTCTATGATTTGTTCCTGATACGGTTGAAGCATATTATTGAATTGTATCTCTTTTTCTCGCAACCTCTGTGCTTCCTGTTGCAAATGGTTCATCTCTGTCATCTTTTTCATATTTGTAAGAGCTCCTAAGCTCTTGACTTCTTCCTTTATTTCGATTGTTGCATTCTCTATGTTTTGGATGCTCTGCTGCAAATCCAATCTATCTAGGAGCTCTTCTAGCTCCGACCATGTCTTCATTGCATCAGCTAGAAATGACTCTGCATCATCTATGTGACACTTCATCTGCGTTGAAGTGATTCTAAAGGCCTGTGCACTTACTTCCTTGTTTGCGTCAGGTGTTCCTGGTGCTCGAGCCTCAAGCTCAGCAATCTGCACCTTGTGGTCTTCCTCCATCTTAACCATTGTCTCTTCCAGAGCCTTTGCTCTATCTGCAATTCTTATTACTTTCTGCGTTAGAGGCAAGGCAGACTCTATGTTACACTGGGGTAACTCCGATGTGATGTTCTGCAGGACCTGACTTAGATCTTGTTCTCTTTCTTCATATAGTCTTAACTCCACCACCTTTGTCTGAAAGCCTGCGGTGAGCTCTGCATTCTGTTGTATCAGCTAAGTGTTCTGGTTATAAGTCACAAGCTCTCTATCCCTGAGCTCTCCAGCTATCTGCTGCTGGATCATCTGTAGTTGATCGATGGGGAATTGTGCCAGATTAACCTCGACAGGTTGTCTAACCTGTATCTGCACATCAATCATCGAAATAGGGAATCGGATGCTCCCTAGCAGTATCAGCACTGTATTGGTGCGATCCTTTACAAAGACTTCCTCGTGGGAAGTCGATGGTTTTGAGCTTTCTCCTGCTGTCACCTTGACTGGCTGAATCTGCATCATGGTAGTCTTCTCAGTTAGTGCTTTCAACTCTAGAAGCTACTTATCTATCGTGCTCTGCAGCTTGTCCTGCGATGTCTGCATCACCTGAAATGAGTCCCGCATCTTCTCCTGCAATCTCACTACGAGGAGATCATACTCATCATCTGTTAGTGCGGTCTCTGTAGTTGGTGTTGAGAATTTGACTTTTTTCTTCTTTTTTGCCGTTGGTGGCACTTCTATTGCATCTTTCCTCTTGAAACCCACCTTACCTTTTCCTTTATCTAATGGATCTATCGGTGTAGTATCTGCTGGTACAATTCCTGATGTGGCATCTTCTAATGCCTTCTTCCACTCTTCATCAAAGTCTTTGAGGACATCTTCTACATCCTGCGCTGTCATCTTGAACAATCCAATAGACCAGTCATCCTTTCTAAACCCTTTTGGCCTCAGATAGATTGTATGCCTGTCCACAATGAAATCAAGGCGATTGTGATACATGTCAACAAACTCTGTGTTGATCCACGGTGTCTCATGGATGACTCGCTTCAACAGCTTATAGTATTCATAGAATACTATCATATTGATCTTTTTCTTGGTTGGACTGTTGCTTTCCCATAAGTTTGCATATCGTGTGCCTCTGCACTCTCTGCCTTGTAGCTGTAGAAACTGGGTATGGGGCGGCTCTCTCCACCCAACGAATGCACATAATATAAGCAGCCATGAGAAGTGGAAGAGGTGGTTTGGCTCATCCTACGTTGCCAAACAATCTGCAAGAAAAACATTTAATAAAAACAAACACCAATTAAATTGTTCACCTTCTGCGACCTGCACGGCAAGGTGAATTACTGCTCCTATGACTTCTTTCGAGCGAACTTTAGTTAACAGTTTGCCTGTAAGCAGACTGGCTGTAAATATGAGTGTATCATCTGCTAATCCTGTGAGGTCATAAGCCCGACCTCCTCTCTGTAGCTCATACTTGCTAACTAGAAGCGCTGGTAGCTTAGTATCCTTGCTTTTCCCTGATATATGTGTCTGAGGGTCCTTACCGCTCTTGGACAGCCCAGTGATGCAGTGTATCAAATCGACGTTCAGATCAACCCTGTTAACCAGCCAGAGGTAACCTCCATGTACACAGGAAAGTAGCACACGCACCACGGCATTAACCTCTGCAGCTCGTCTGAAATGTGGTGTTTTCAACAAATTGAGCAACCCTGACTGCTCAAGAATCTAAACATGTTCCATAGGAACAAACTCATCTGCACCGGTCCTCGGGTTCCTCTAAACCATAAGATACTGATCCTGCCGAAACTGAGGATATGTCTTACTGTCTCCAAGGTTATAGTCTGTAAATTTGAGAGCAGGGACATATCCTAACAGTTCTCCATCTTCCTTTACGTGAAGATCAATCGACGGTAGCGGAATAGGAAACTTAGCACCCTTGGGAATGGTTACCTCTGGTGTGTCCTCGACTCGTGGTGAAATTTATACTGCTGCCACATGAACTTCTTCTTCCTGCTTTGAGCTGGACTCTTCTACTATCTGAGCTTGACTCTTCATCCTTGACAACTTCCTAACCTGTGTTGCACCTAATTTCACAATCCTGGGCGGCGCCGTCATAGAAAACTCGAAGCCACCACACTTGAATTGTCGCACGACGTCTTCTAAAGGCTCCATCTCGGACATAAACCACCCGGTATGATACTCTGGACTGGAAATGGCTACGAAAATGGGGAAACCAGCACTCTGTAACTGGAGTATCTCTACACAGGAAAAACTCTACAAATTACTCTATAACTCTCATAAATCTCAAAAGTAAC
This sequence comes from Pseudotsuga menziesii, assembly GCA_001517045.1. Classification (NCBI taxonomy): domain Eukaryota; kingdom Viridiplantae; phylum Streptophyta; class Pinopsida; order Pinales; family Pinaceae; genus Pseudotsuga; species Pseudotsuga menziesii. The sequence goes on along the minus strand of LPNX011045594.1, from coordinate 35,012 downwards.
CCTTATGTTTGAATGATCTGTGTATTTGTAATGAAGGTGGTAATCTTTGAAGCAACGGTCGCTTAGGCTAGACCCATTGGCGGCATTTATTGCATGGACAAGACAACATCCCGTGCCCCGCTCCTCATTAATTATTGAAAACCCGTTCAAATTTCTCTCGAAAATTGTGCATAAGCTGCGGTCTCGACCAAGATTTACCAAATCTAGGACAATCATTGTACTATTTCCAAATCTAGGGCAACGTATACCTGTCATATCTACATTAATTGCTTGTTAGAAGGCAAAGTGACTGGCCCTCTTTCCCTTTCAAAATCCTCTTCGCAGCATGGGGAACATCGCCTCGCTGCGATGTCACACCGCATCATCCTGGACCAAAAAGTTGGTGTGAAACTCCGCAACATTCAAAAACTCTGTAATCCTCCTATGACTTGCACAAAATAAACTTTCCTGTTGCGATTCCTCCTACTTAGAACGTTTTCACCTGGTGTAGACTAGTTATGGGTGTGATGCCTCCTTTCAACTACACTGGACATCTGCACCACTTAGTTCTCTGAGTTAGGGTTGGGAGGTGGAGTGGCTATCACTATAAAGCTTAAGCCTACTGCCATTAATCAAAGTAGGAACAAGTTCCCCGTTCAGTTTACTGAGCTGAACGACACCTCCTTCTATGACTTGCTGAATCTGATATGGCCCCAACCAATGTGTCTTGAACTTCCCTAGAAACTTAACAAACTTGCTGTCATAAAGGAGCACTAGGTCCCCTATCTGAAAAATCTTTCTCTTGATGCGCCTGTCATGCCAAGCTTTTTCTCGTGCCTTCTGCACTTTTTGATGAAATCCTGTGATGAATTTGTCTTCTTCTAAGGCAAGCAGCTGCGCTAATCTTTCATTCATCATATCTGTATCAGCCATCTCGGTAATTTGAGCAATTCTTAAACTAGGAATAATATATTCCATAGGCATAACAGCCTCTTGTCCATACACCAAGCCGAAAGGTGTGTGTCCTGTGATTTTCTTGCATGTAGTCCTATAAGCCCATAACACAGCATTAACCCTGAGGTCCCAATCATCTCTTTGGTTGTTACAGATCTTAGTAAGAGCATTTTCTAGAATCTTGTTAAAAGCCTCCACCGTACCATTAGCTTGTGGGTGGTAGGGAGTGCTCTTATGATGCTGTATCTGAAATTCCTCCGTCAAGGCCTCAATAGTGCGATTCAGAAAGTGTGTGCCTTGATCACTCATCAAAATTGCTAGACATCCAAATATACTTATGATGTTTTCAAAAATGAACTGTGTAGCTATAGCAGCATCACAATTCCTTACTGCTTTGGCCTCTACCCACTTGGTGAGGTATTCTGTTCATGTGATGATGTATCTCATGCCAGTTCGTTTCCCTGGTGGGTTGATAGGACCCACGAAATCTATAGCCCACTTGTCAAATGCCTGCAGCGTAATCTATGGTTGCAGTGGCATTTCATCTCTCCTCGAAGGTTTTCCTACCCTCTGGCAGATATCGCAGCATCTACAAAACTCCTTAGTGTCTTTATGCAAAGTAGGCCACCATAATCCTACACCTAAAATTTTCTGAGCAGTCGGCTTTCCTGTGAAATGACCTCTTGCGGTACTTGAATGTGCTTCTCTGATAATGGCCTCTTTCTCGTGCAGCATAACGCATCTGCGCAGGACTTCATCTGGACCTAACTTGTATAAATGTCCTGCGATCAAAGTGAAATCTGCTACTTTAACAACTAACTATTTTTTTTGCTTCTTAGTAAACTCAACTGGTGCCCACCCTGTAGTGAGAAAGTGAATAATATCTGCATAATACTCATCTGCGATCTGGATAGAAAACAATTGTGCATCTGGCAAATTATCCTCTAAATTACTTGGTTCTTCTCCTGAGTCTATCTGCGACAGATGATCAGGTCCTGCATTCAATATCCTTGGTTGTACAATAATTTCAAAATCATACTCCTGAAATAGGAGTAATCATCTGTAGATCCTTCCCCCTAACATTGGCTTATTGACCAAATACTTTAAAGCGGAATGGTCAGTGAACATATTGAATGGGGCACCCAACAGGTAGTGCCTGAACTTCTGTAGAGCATACACCATAGCTAATCCTTCTCTTTCTGTAGTGGTGTAGTTATTTTCTGCGGTAGATAACTTTCTGCTTGAGTACGTGATAGGGTGATCGATACCCCCTTCTCCTGGCTGTGTTAAGACAATCCCCAGTGCGATGCCAGATGCATCCACATGTACATGAAATGGTTTGTTCCAATATGGAAATACTAATATGGGTGTTGTAACCATCTTCTCTTTAAGAGTGTCTAAACTTTGTTGGCATTCCTCATTCCATAGGAATTTCACATCCTTCTTTAATAGATTTTCCATAGGTGCTGTGATCTTTGCATAGCCCTTGATGAATTTTCTATAATACCCTGTATGACCAAGCACTGTCCTCAATTGCTTGACTGAGTTGGGTGCTGGAAGATTTACAATGATGGCAATCTTTGTAGGATCTACCATCAAGCCTTGTCTGCAAACAATATGACCCAAAAAAATACCAAATGGTGCACAGAATATACATTTCTTCAAGTTAAGAGAAATCTGATATTGCCTACATTTCTCTAACATGAACCTTAAATCTCCTATATGCTTTTTGATTAATCCAAATATAGTCCATTCATCAAAATAGACTTCTAAGAATTTATGGATGTATTCCTTAAAGACATCAACTACTACTCTAGAAAAAATAGCTGGTGCATTTTTAAGACCAAAGGGCATTACCGTATACTGGAATGAGCCCCATTATGTCGCAAAGGTGGTCTTATGTCGATCCTCTAGATGGATTCTTATCTGGTGATAGCCCAAAAAGCTATCAGTGAATGAGTAGATCTCCTGTCTTGCCACATTGTCTAAAACTTCATCAGTAAAAGGTGTCAAAAATGGGTCATGAAGTGATGCGTTGTTGAGTTTGCGCAAATCGACACAAATCCTGATTTCTCCTTTATTTTTCTTTTCCTGCACAACCATGGGACTAACCCATTCGCTCTCTTCTACTGGCTCAATGATGCTTTCTGCTAGCATCTTATCAATCTCATCCTTAACTTTTTCTTTATAACAAGGATTTAATCTGTATGGACGCTGCTTAACTGGCCTAGCATCCTCTTTCAAAGGTATATTCATGACTCCCAAATCTCCTACTATTCCCTTCATCTCTATAAACTTAGTGGGAAATAAGTCCTGATATTCATGTAACAAATCTGCGATGTGTCCTATCGTTTCATCATCCCAATAGTCTCCAATAGAGGAAAACTTTGGTTCTGTTTCTGTGCCAATATTGATCTTTTTAATCTTAATAGGCTCTGTGACAGCTGGAATCTCTAGCTTTGGTCCATCAACTTCATGAGTCCCTTATGACTCTAGAATGTTGATACTGCGAGGATTCTCATCCTCATCACCTGGCTCTTCTGCGAAGTTGTAACACTCTAGCGCATGTTCTAACTGGATGGCCCAATCAGGCTGAGCATACACTGGTAGGGTACAGTGATCAAATATCTTAGTCTTTATAATCTTGGGAGCCTGATCAATGTTTGGATACTCAGATTCAAAAGTGAAAGTGAGTACAAAGCTATCTATCATAACTGGCCATGTAATCGTTCCTCTGCGCAACTCTATCTCAGTGTACCAGTTCCTTGGGATTGTGTCTAAAGTGTGAATGAATAGATGAACCCATTCATCCTCTCGAATGTCTGACCAATTCTGTTCACAAATCTTAATATGTGACCGGGGGTCACTTTCTCCTGTATTTTTCTGCTGTAAACGCTCCTTGTCATTAGAGAATCTGATCACCATCAATCTCTTAAAATCATCCCATGATGCGATATTTTCTTTATGTGCATGCCACCATCTTGCAAGTGTGGCTCTTACTACAAGGTCAATAACTGCCATCCTTTGCTCATTAGGGATTTCCTGCTCAAACTGCTATAAAAATTCATTGACATCTGCTAAGCCATCAAATGACGGAATATCCTTAATCTCTGTTCCAATCCATAGCAGTGACTTAGTCATAAATGCACATCTGCGAGCTGAAACTTCATAAAGTCTATTCTGCCAATTTTCTAAACCAACATTTGAATCCGATGCGCATGATCTATGGCATCACCAACTAATATTTCCTTCTGTGGTGGGATTGATATAATCACTCTGGTTAGCAGTCATCTGATAGAGGCTCTCCATATTACGCACCTCTTCCTCTGCTCTAATAGGTTAAATGTATCGAGGACCCTGAAAAGGATCCAACGATGCGATGACTGGAATCTGTTTATCCTCAAAGGTCATTTGTCTTTTCTTCAAATTGATAACAGCCATGTTATCAAATTCCCAATCAATACCTAATAAAGCTGGATATGGTCTGCTATCGCCAATAATTTCTATGACTTCAAAATCTGCAAAGCTGCGAACTCCATCAATATCAACTAGTACTTGCGGTAATCGACCCAGTGGCGATACCCTCTGCTGATTGGATAATCGCAGATGGATAGGTGATCTGGCTAACTTAGGGCTACCCATATGTTCCCATGTCTGCTTAGTGAGAACATTTACCTCTGATCCTAAATCTAGGATTACCTCATCCATTTCAAACTCTCTAATTTGTGCTGTGAGTCTCATTTCTCTTCCTGTTCTTGTATGGCCCATAATATTATGAATAGCATGCTACGTACTGCTCACGGAAGAAGACTGCTGATACTAATCTATGATGCGTTGAAGCTCTCCTATGGCTTTCTCATTTCTTACGAGTTTCAAGCAGCTCTATAGGAAGGATTGTACACTTCCTGTCAACTCATCCTCTTAGCACCTTCCAGATGTGGTAGCCTGCGATATCTGCATAGGACTAACGCCACAAGGTTTTTGTTGTGGTACACCCCTACAAGGCAATATCTGTGATCCTGATGGTGTAGGGTCAGTAAAGAAAGTTTTAGCTTGCTGAAATGTTTCTTTGTTCTTCTACATGCCAAGTGGTGTAGATTTATCAGTGGCTTTATGCACCCACTTCGGACCTGTATTCTTTTCGGCATCCTGCGATGTCCTACTAGTAGAAGCACTGCTGTGAGTCACAACATTGACTCTTGGTTCTGGTTCTTTCTGCTCTACAGCAATAAGCTGAACATTCTGGTTTACTGCTGGCTTAGGATCCTTAATCTTGGCTATTAATATAGGACATTCTTCTATAGTATGATCATAGGACTTGGAATACTTACATGTTGTAGTAGGGTTCTTACAATCCTTAACATAATTTCCTATGGCTCCATAGTTGTAACAAACAATCGGTCCACGGCCATGGCCAAATCCTCCACCACGACCTCTTCCTCTGAATCCTCCACCGCGGCCATCATGAGCCGGTTCATGCTGTGGACCTGCTGTTGGTCCTGATGTTTCTGACTGGACTCTGTAGAAGTCATGTTTTCTCTCTATCATGAGATCATAAGCTCTGCAATTATTTTCATCATGTCCTACTGACTTACAAAAGTTATAGTATAAATTCTTAGGAGTTTGTACATACTTATGAAGTAAAGGGAATTCCTGTGGTCTATGTCCTCGTGTTCTATAGATATCACACCATGGCCCTTGATTCTGTACTAAGGGGTTAGGAGCCCCACTTGCTATATACTCAACAAATACTGGACAATTATCTTTGGTATGGCCATGTCCTTTACACTTTGTACACCATAATTCTTGTTCAACCTCTTTTCCTTTCTTAATCTCATGTAGCTGTAAAGTGAGATTGGCTAACTGATTCTATAAGTTTGTCATACCTGCACTAGTCTCAGCTAAAGGTGAAGCCTCTAGTTTCATTTCCATCTCCAATGCTTCATCCTGCGTATGGAGTTTCTGTTGCATTAGTGGAAGTCTGATATGAGGGAGCAGTGTTGCGATGAACCATTCCTTATGCTGCTCCGAAGCAAACTCAAAACTAACTTGGTCTATAAGAGCTTTAAATTTCTGATCGAAATCCCATACTGACTCTGTGGGTAACTGTTTAATGTCTTTAAGTTCTGTGATACATTGTGACTCAGACTTGGGTTTCTTAAATTCCTTAATCATTGCAGTCTTGACCTTTGCGAGTGTTCTGTTCTGCGCTGATGTATACTTCATATACCATGTTAAAGCTCTTTCTCTAAGTGTAGTGGCCAACTGGACAAGCTTAGTATTGTCATCTTGGATCTTTTTAATGGTCCATATAGCTTCACATAGGTAATTTCATGTCATCCCCCATTATGTTTCTACGAGGTGGATTCTGATTTGCTGTATTACTACCACTTGGCGGTGTAAATGTAGGTGGTATAAAGGTAGTATGTACTGTATGTGAACTACTAGATGGAGTTCCTGCGAGATTATTCTGAGTCCCGATTGGTTTTTGTGGGGTATAAGGGTGGTAAGGGATACCCCCTACTATTCTTTATCTATTACTTTGACTCTGTTCTCTAGTACTGTCTGAACTGTCTTCAAAGAAGGAAGATGTGAAATCTACTTTATATCTCTTACCGCTACGTGTACATCCAATTTCTTCAGAATCACTCTCAAACTCTTGTGACATTACACTTACTTAACTTATTCATCTGAGAATATATCCAGTAGTCCTTTTTCATACAATAACATCTTAAGGGACAAATTTAAAGAGTTCAAGTACTGACTACGATATCCCTTGAAGAAGTACCTCTCTACTTCGTTGAAACTCTTTCTTTGATCAACTGCAAACTCTGTAATGAAACCTTCTAGCAAACTCACAAGCCAGAAGTCTACTGCCTGTGAAATGGGATTATCTACGCTCTTCACGGTGTGAATTAGATCCGGTATCCAGACAATGTTCCTTTTCTTCCTGAATACATGCTTATCATTCAACTTTGACAACCAATCATGCAACTCATTTGCATAGGTCACAAAAAATATCTCATGCAGGTCTGTGAAGATATGTTTCTGTAACCAGTCCTCTGTACTCAGCCTAGGACACTTGTTTTCTTTCTCAGCAAATTCTCTTTCCTTAGACTCAACCCACTGGTTAAGTTATTCTTTAGTAGGATGCCAACAGAACATCATCTCTTCAATTTGTTCAAAACCGGCAATGGAACCATTTGTTGGCCTTCTGGGCAGACCCGAGTTTACTTTATTGTACCAACAAAACCCCTAGCTCACTGGCCCTTTCGGCAACAGACCACAGAACAGCCTGAAGTCTCACCCAAAGTGATCCTAGATGGGGTGGCTGAAGAATTAGGCTTCCTCAACCAGGTTCTGTAGCATCCTAGGTCCTCTTGACTCTAATTAACCAGCTAAATCTCTCAACAAGGGCCGTTTCTCTCTTCCTAGCTGACTCTGCTATGGGACTGACTCTTATCGCATCGCAGCTTCTAGGACGATGTGCATACTTTCTCTTCTGCTCAACTCTTAACCTACGATATCTCACACCGCAGCTCCCCCAATAGTGCTATACTGCCTTTCTATGCTGCGATATTTCCTACAGTAAGACTCAATATGCTTATCAACTCTCAAGGTCCAGAGGCTTCCTCCCTGGGTATAATAGCTCAGTTAACCTTCATTAGGGTGTTAAACAACTTCACTTAAGCTTATACAGTTTAACACGCTTAACATCAATTACGCTCAACTCGCTGAACTAAATATACAGAAGTCACTTAACACTGTAGCTATTAGCTGTCGTGAATCAAGCACTGATAAACTCATATACAGAATACTTGACACATTCAACTCACATTTAACCTTCTATGTTACTGTAAACTGAAGGATAGCATACATACATTCATTAACTGATAAGTAAAGTTCATGTAACGGATAACAGATAGCAAATAAGTAGAGCACAATCACATGAAACAGTCACACAACACACGGATGTTACATGGTTCACTTCTAGGGGGGAAGATACGTCCACGGGAACTGTGTTTATATTATATCTTGAGAGAGTAAACACAGTTCCGCTACAACCTCTTAAGTAGCATGAGATCTTCTGGGAAACTCCACGCACATAGCGGGGAGCCCTTCTCTTAGATCTCTTCTCTTCCTATTATGCTTTCTTCTTACAATATACCCTTCCTCTCTCTCTCAATCCCTGTGGATTGTTACATTCATGCTCAAGGAGCCGGCCATTGGTTACATTAAGATAACTACAGACTTAACGATAGAGCTAGAGCTCGACTCTTCCTCAATGTCTCACAATGCTGACGACAACTAGTAACAACCCAACCAACCAACCCTTCATAATACAAAATACATGCTTAAATAGGTGGCCCGAAGGTCTCACTGTGATACAAAACTGCGGGCCTATCCCAACAATAACCCAAAACCCTAACTGTGACAGTCGGCCTATCTGTACTTTGAACCGTCGCTTATTGGTCACACCACAGCTTCCTGTAGTCTTCCGCGATTTTTCGCGTTGATCACGAGTATGGGCGCCGCTTCCTCGGTCGCTCCCCTTCTGTCCTTTATCTTTAATACCTCGACCCATTGCTCCTTCTCTATTTATGAGGGTAGCAGGTCCCTCCTGTCGTCGCCGCTGCCTTAAGTGCAGTGGTTGAGCTCTCTTCTCAACCGCTTCAAGTACTATTTCCTTTGACTTCCTTGTTCTGACCGCCGCGATTTCTGGCCCGCAATCCATGGAAAAAAATGCGCTACGGTTTCCTACCTTTATTGCATCGCATCTCTTATATCACTAGCTTATCAACATCTCCAAAACTATCTTTCCTCCAAAAATTGTCCATCTTCTACCAAAAATAGCATCTTTTCCTATAGCTGCAAGGCCCTGCTCCAATAGGAATTCTAACTTTCTTCGACGTTTTATTGTGAATTATTCCAAGATCACTAAAGGTTTCATGCGCCTAATGAAACATGACACCCCATTTGTATGGGATGAGACCGCACAACTTGCATTCGAGGCATTAAAGAAAGCTTTGTTGTCGGCACCTTTATTGCGTCCGCCAGATTACTCTCGCGATTTTATATTGTATCTGGCCACATCTGATTCGACCATTGGGCTAGTGCTAGTCCAAGAGGATGATAAGCTCCAAGAACATGTTGTCTACTATCTTAGTCATGCTTTAGATGGCCCTGAACTTAGGTAATCCCACGTCAAAAAGTTTCCCTTAGAAGCTGTGTATGTTGTTCAGAGGTTATGTCACTATATCTTACTGATGACTACAGTAGTAGTGGTGGATGTCAATCCCTTCCAATATGTCTTGTCTCAATGCATAGTTGGAGGAAAATTTAACAAATGGATAGTCATTCTCCAGGAGTTTGACTTGGCTTTTCAATCCACCAAATCTACCAAATCCTTAGTTTTTGCTAAACTCATTGCAGAATTTGTAGTTGAAGAAGATATAGCAATTGAAGAAGACTCATTCCCAAATGAGCACATTTTCTTGATTTCCACCTCTCACCCATGGTATGGGGATATACTTATCTATCTGTAGACTCTGAAGTGTTATGCAAGCTTTTCATGGGAAGAGTGACGCAAGTTACACACACATGCGAAAAAATACCTCATTATCGGAGATACTTTGTATAGAAGAGGGGTAGACTCTGTTTTGCATCGGTGCCTCACCCACAAAGAGGCTGAGATTGTCCTAAACAATGCCCATAGTGGAGCATGTGGGGGTCATTTATCTGGGTTAGAAACGACCCAAAATATTTTACGTGCCGGTTATTTTTTCCCCACGATCTTCAAAGATTGTGTGGAAGCCGTGAAGCCTTGTCATCCTTGTCAGCTTTACACCAGAAATATGCGGTCACATCCTTCTCTGTTATTTCCTATCATCATAGTGGGGCCCTTCACCAAATGGGGGATAGATTACGTGACGTGCAATCCAGTTTTTGCTAGGGGGCACAAACATATTATTGTCACTGTAGATTACTTCATGAAGTGGGCAGAGGCAATGCCCACCTATAAAGCTAACAGGGAAGCTGCATCTTTTTTCGTTTTTAACTAGATTATCACATGTTTCAGTATTCCTAAAGAGATTGTTACTGACCATGGAATTCACTTCCAAAACAGCATGATGACCGAGTTGGATACTATGTTACGGTTTAAATAAGAACATGCATCTTCTTGCTACCCACAGGAGAATGGTCAAGTCGAGGCTGTCAATAAGACCTTGAAGACTATTCTTAAGTGTACTATTAACACATCCCAGTCAAATTGGAACATCATGATGTATCATGCACTTTGGGATTATCGAACCAATGTGAAAACTACCATGGGGTTCTCACCTTTCCAACTCGTTCACGAAGTGGAAGCAGTAACCTCGGTTGAATGCGAAATCCCATCTTTAAAAATTTCCAATCATGTGTTACTTGATATGACTGAGCTGGAAGAACGTTTGCTACACTTAGAACATTTATATGATTTGCATAGAGATGCATTGACTGCAAATGAAGCTCACAAGAATAAGGTGAAAAATCAGTATGATAAATCGGTCAAACCTAGGATTTTTTCTGAAGGGGAACTTGTCTTGCTCTAGGACCAGAACAAAGAAACCTGGGGGCAAGGAAATTAAGGTCTATGTGGTTAGGATCCTATGTCATGTTGAAAGTACTGAATAAAGGGGCATATGAATGAACTGATTTCGAGGGGAATAAGATTCCCGAGCCTAGAAATGGGCTTTACCTGAAGAAGTACTATGCCTAGGCTTAACACTTTCTCTTGTATTTTTATTGTATGTAACTTTATGTACAATAGCTATCCAATTTGTGTTCTCATATCATATGTTGGTTTTTACAGATGTCTTCCAAGTGTTTCATAGGTTTTGCAGATGGTTCTAGTCGTCACACATGCAACCTGACTTCAACCGCATGGGTTATTTACTCACCCTCAGGATAGCTAGTTGCCTCTGGAAGTGCTTGCCTAGGTCCTGCTACCAATAATGTGGCTGAGTACAGGGATGTCATTGAGCTTTTATGGGACTTCGTGTCATGTGGCATGACTCAGTTGGAAGTTAGACTTGACTCTCAACTCATGGTTTCCCATCTCAATCAAGCTTATTAGGTGCGAAACCCTATTTTATTACGTTAGTTCTTGCAAGTTAGGTTATTGGAAAGAAATTTTGAGTTTATTACATTCAATCACATTCCAAGAAATCAAAATTCATTAACTGATGCATATGCGAATTATATCTTAGATTGGAATTTTACACACATTCCATAAAATATACAACAGATACATTGCAAAACACATGTAAATAAACTGACAATATATATATATATATATTTGTGTGTGTGTGTGTGTGAATATTTGTCCATATCGATAGGTCGAGTTCTTGATCCTCAGATCCAGTCATAGTTGTATAAACATACAAAAATGTATAAAAAGTGGATTGTAATCCACAAAATGCTCCTAAGACCTAATATTGACCTCCCCGGTCACCTTGGTCATCCTGTTCCCTAACATCTTTAGCTTCTTCAACTGCTGCAACCTCCGTGACCTCTATGTAAACAAGCACTGCCCTGGCTACCCTCCTCATAAGGCATATCCAGATAGGTGGGATACCAACCACTATTTCCTGCATGATGGTAGGGATCTGCTCAATGCGTAAAGTAGGGACTCTTTGGGTAAGCCTGTCCAGCTTCCCCTCAAGAACCCTGATCAAACCATGATCCTCCCCTGTCACTGGTCACACATACATACAAGGATTCCCATTAGGGCGAACTAGTCCAATATCTGCATTTTAAACATTAAAAGGATTAAAAACTTTATACATATGTATATATATTTTATGATTAAAAATTCATAAAGATTTAAAAACTTGAAAAACAAAAATACTTGATGCTCCCCATGCTCCTCCAGGAGGGAGGACAAGGTCATTGTCACCCCGGAAATCCATCCCAGCATATGGAAATTACTCCAATTCTGGTAGCTTCCATCCCCACCATAGGTAGAAGTCATCATCTCACCTTGTAAGTCAAATGCACCTAGATCATGATCCCAGTAGTTGATCAAAAACTTTAGAAAATGGACATTAGATCGCATAGGTGAAGTACAAACAAAATTTAGCATCCCACTTTGCCGTAATACATGCATCGTGGGGGCACTACGAAGTGCATCTTGGTCCATAGTTTCATGTTCCCTCTCCCTCCACTCCAACACCATGTTTTAGCCTGTCCATAAAGCCATTTTCAAACATTAAAAATCATTAAAAAACTTTGATTTTGGCCCTAATTATGTTTTTTCTATGTTGTGCAGTATATGCGATTATCGTTTGGACATGTCGTGTATCATACGCGAGTTTCCTTCAGGCAAGTCGCGTATAAAATGCATGTACGCGGCTGTGTAAGTCGCATACCCGCGTATACAGCGTGACCTATTTAAAATTGGCTTAAAACATTAAAATTTTGCATAAAATTAAAAATTTGATTGGATGAAATGAAAGAGCATGAAGAGCCGACTTACCTGGCACTTGCGGATTTGAAAATCATCCACTGGTTGGTCCACACAGAGCGATTGAAGTTAGAGGTAAAAATTTCCTATATTGGGTAAAAATATGAAATGGTGATTTTGATTTCTATTTTTGAACTATTTATAGAAATAATTTCAACAACTATTTATACAACAGGTCCAAGGTTACTCAAAGTCATTTTCCACTCATATAGGATAGGATGTCGGTCATTTATATGCATTTTTTGCATTTATACCTAATCTGCCTTAACCCTAGGATCACTACTTTGACCATGGAATATGGTATTTAACCATTATTACCTTGTCTATACCATTGTTCTTCTGTGGATAGGGATTTCCTTCCATGAGTACCCTAGTTTAGAACACGTTTTTGTCTTTTGGTACTCATGTTGCATTTGCCGTAGGTTGGGGAAGCCTTCTTAGCTACTTTTTACGCCAAATTGAGCCTCATTTTAGTATCTTTTTACAAGCTACCCCCTTCATAACGCTCCCCGCCCTTATGGAGTTTCTTTAGGCCCAAATATAACTCCTCAAAATAGACTTGACTGTCGAGTAAACTTGTCCATTCAAGATCATTAAGAATATGTGAATGGGCATCCACATTGGTGGTAGGTTATGACTTTCTTGGACCATGTGGAATAACACGAGAAAGGATCACTCTCTTTTCTAAGGAATTGAGAAGAGTATTCTCAGGCATAGATTTATCATTTTTCCAGACTTGATGAACTAAACTTACAGAAAAGGAGAGCCCGGTATGAGCTTAGTTTTCTCTTTTTCGTGCTCTAGACCTAAACATGAAAAATATTTTGAGTGTACTTTATGTCTTTGTCATGCTTGTTAAACACTAAGAACAAAGCATCGAGTTTACTGTTTAAATGGATCTTTCCAAGTGATCTTGCTTTCCTTCACACTCGTAAAACTCAAGCTATATGCTGCTCTTGAAGGAGCGTTGGGTAGGTGGTAATTTAAACTTTTTCGGACCTCCCTGACTAAGTACGGAAAAGGTGCACCTTTTCTTCTTCGGAAGTTAAGAGAGTTCTTATGTGGTATGTTTTATACTTTTCTAGCCTTAGGAGGCTAAATTGGATGAAAAAAGAACCCCCTGGAGTCTTCTTCGGAGTTTTCAGACTCTCTAAACATGAAAACACCAATGGACATGTACTAGTTCGGGCTCGTAAAATCCACGAATCAGTGACATCATCAAGAATTATTCTCTCCCCTCTTCAAGCTTGTTAAAAATGAAGAGAGACCTAAGTTGACTTTCCTGGACTCGTTAAAATTTAACAGGAAAGATAAGGAAGAAGTTTTCTTTTTGGGTTACAAACGATGGCAGCATGTCCTCCTTGACCATAGCACTCTCTGAACTTTTCGATACTCATGTCTCAGTGTACACTTTCAGTTTCAGCTATCACTTCGAGTTGTCTTACTCCTCCACTTGTCCTTTATACATGGAGAATTTGATAATGTCTCCTACATGACATATAATTCTAGTTGTCCTATCTGCAAATTTAAAATCTGCTTTGGGTCATCTCTGTGTCATGTTCACTATTCAAGGATTTATCCTTGTTTCTGCTTATTATCCTAATTCCATCATTATCTTATCTGACTATTACTTGTGTCTACCTTCCCTTATCCAGTTCCTAGTCATTCTTGTGATCCATTGGAGGATCTATTTCCTTCCTCATCACGGCATGGTTTCTCATCAGCACTTCCTGAAGACGAATACCTAGAGTTTTGATGATAGTACCTTAGGATTCACTTTCATCATTGGTGAGCTCCTTTGCTTAAGTTTTCAATTTCACCTATTGATTAACAATTTGTTGAATCCTTTCCATGTTCGACTTCAACACATCTATTCACATGGCCTGGATTGTACTGGTTCCCTTGGATTTTAACGAATACCTTGGGTTCACATATATAACCTAAGTTGCACAAGATTCTATTGTGTTCACCTTACACAGCTTCCATATTTTGAAGGCTCATCATTGTATATTGTGGCTTCCATCCACCTTTGTAATTTACGTGGTCTTCTACCCATATCATATGATGTAATCAAATATTGTAAAGGAGCTAGTGTTTCAGTATATTGAACATGGCATCCTTAGATATGATTTTGTATATGACATTGATATGTATTTGTTTTAGGTACTTCCTCTGCTTCCTTGGACTTCTAATTTCTCCAAGACTAATATTGTAATGTATTTCGGTCATCACTTCCCTCTGACCTCACACATTAGGGGGCCTCTGTTATTATCCAAAATGGCACTTCTCCATCCGAGTGCTGTCATTCATCATGTTGGTACACAAAAGGACAATTTGGATTGAAGTGGCCAAAAAACTATAGATGTGCATGACCTTTGATGCATTATCTTTAGACCAGACTTATATATTTTTATTCTGAGTTTTGGTATGCATACGCGACTATGTGCATTGCAACTCGCGTGTCGTATGCAACTATGTGCATTGCAACTCGCATGTCGTATGCAACTATGTGCATTACAACCCGCGTATAATTTCATACACGAGTTTCCTTCAAGAAACACATGTGTGATACACGAGTTACCTATATTAATACTCGCGTATACCTTAATTCGACATTAAAAAATATAAATCAAGATTAGATGAGATTGTTTGGGCCCTAATCCATAACTATCCCAACTGTCTCAACCATCTTAACCTTCGAAACCACTATATTTCCCAAAGTATAAATAGAGGCCTTAGGGTGGGGCTAATCAATGAATTTTTGGAGAGCAAAGTTATGCTGGTGGTATATCTTCAAAGTCTTGGAGGAGCATAACTCAGATTCCTTGGTTGCAGAGGAGTCCTTGTGTCAGAAGCTGGGTTGTATTCTTACCTATTCACCTTTTGTCAATAAGGAGAATTCTTCTTCCAATCTTGTATTGTATCTATCTCATGTATATCGGTTTAATGAATATGTTCAATGATGTTATTATTATGCTTTTCATCTAACCTTTGATTTATAAATGTATGAGATATTTCTTGAAGAGTTGACTCTTTAAAGGTGAAGAGAAGCATCCCTAGAAGCTTTGGAGAAGATTGGAGCGGGAGAAGATCAAGCTTGGATCAACCGTCGTTAATCAGGTAAGTCAAGACTTTCTTCCTATTCTCTTTCCATTCTTTGTAAAAGCTGATTGTCTACAAGTATAGTAGTAAGTTGGTAACCCCAGACCCTAGGTTAAAAGGGTGAAATGTACTGAACAACAGTCTTGGTTAAGCAATAAGCTATCTCCAAATCACAATCAACTTACAAAAAATATAAATAAGAAAAGACTCAAATATTTTCTCCACTTGTTTTTCAAAATTAAAAAACTATACACTTATTGCATTTTTTTTAACATTTCAAATTTAACATTGTAAAATATCCATAAATTTAAAAATGGATATTTATCCACATAAATCGAAACCATGGATAAAATTCTCTATGATATAGCATCCTATATTTTCCACATGAGTTGCATAGATATAATAATTTTGTTACCTTATTGCTACATTTTAGGCAAACTCCATATTTAAAGAAAATAAGAAACAACCATGATCCACTTCAATTTAGGAAAACTAAACTATCATTAACAAAAATTAGGTAGCATTTTCAGGAATATTAACAATTTCCATGTTAATTGATCACATGTGGTAGTTTCTTTGGAAGTTGGGCATATAATGAAATGGTTCATGAGCATTTCTTGGTTGGTACTCTTTAAAATGGAATGCTTCACATACTTTATGCAATTAAGGAAATGAAGGAATTGAACAAATCTCAAAAAGTAGTGCTTTATTCAGTTTTGAAAAGGACTTGCTACAATTTTGTTGAGAATATATCGACATCACCCATGTCAGCTTCCAATGGGGTTCAAATTAGATGTGCCACCATGAGTCATATAAGAGCTTGCCATTATTTCTAGGTAGAATGAAATACTTGAGATTGTTATGTTTTAAGGTTATTTCCATTGTGTTGAATAAGTATGATTCAATTGATTATGGTACAAATTTATGGGATATGTTTTTTACAGCAATAAGACCATCACTTAAGAAATTTATACAAGAAAATGAGAATCTCATTGTTCACTTGTTTTGTGGAAAAGAGCAATCATTTCAATCTTGCTTCATTTCTAAAGAGAGAGAAATCGATTATGTCCAATATTTTGTCAATCATGTCCATCAATTTTTTTTAGAATCCATGGTTTCAATAATTCTCAGTTTCTTTGACAACCTTTTGAATTTGGAGCATTAAAACATTCCTTCAATACAAGCTCTCCAAGGGCTTCATCAAAGCAACTCTCCAAATAAGGGTGGTGCTCTCAATTTTTGTCCACAAGGAACAAAGTACAAGCCAACTAGAGGTCACTCCAACCAAAAGACAACCTATATCTCATCTACTTCATATTAAATGATGAAGATACTGCAATCATAGTAAAACCAATGCTAGAAAAGGTGTGGCTAAGTTGAGGTGAGGTTTCAGGCTAGAATACAAGGTGTGATGAGGTTAAGATCAGGTCTGACGATATAGCCTTGTGAAGATGCTAGGAGTTCTAGGATACCAACCCACAAATGGTTAATCCATATCACCATTATATAGCTACAATATTTCCAACAAGTAATGGATGCATAATTGCTGTGTAATATTGCTACAGGGATAATCATCATCTGCTCTCCAGAACTATACTTTAATTATTTCCCCAAAACACCTTCAATGTTTCCCTATCCATGCCATAGGAAGAATGATTTTTTATTGTTGCAGTACAAGTATATCTTCCCTTCTATGACTTGAAATGCCTCACAAGGTTCCTTGTATTGTTGTGTGACTAGACCTCACTTTTAGTTGTAGGAATACAAAATGTACATATATTGCTACCATAAATAATTTTGTACCCTCACTACTGTTCTGATCACACCTTTTTGCTACAAGAATTAGGTCTAGAATTTCATGTCTTAATGGTTGTAGGTGATTGTGGATTATGCTCAAGATGTGCCTAAATGTTGGTAACTATTGGTGATAGTTCCCATAACATTTTTTAGGTTTGAAATATGACCCAAAATTTCCCAAACACAAGGTATAGGGGTAGTTACTTGCCCAAAAATTCCTAAACTTTTGTTTAATGATGATAACATGCACAAAACTGTTGTACATGCCTGCTTTGATGCCCGAGTTGCTTGAGAGTGCCCTCTTTTTATGTATAGACTTCCAAAAAGGTAATCAAAATTTGTTCTTTAATATTTTTCATGCCCAAAACAACTCCTAGTAATTTTTCACTTCTACATTAGGGCACACCCATACAAATATCAGAGTAACATGCTCACTACATGTTACTACCCTTGAAATGGAAGACCAATTGAGTTATGTCATGTGATATGGTGGCTCCAACATTCTCTTCTGGCTTCTAATGTCTCTTTCGAATATCATGTTGGATTGCATGGTGAGGAGGAATGCCAAGTTAGCTATTGGATGTCGTTTTCTCAATTTATTTTTTATAAATTATTTTAAATGAATGAGGTCAAATTCATTAGAAAGTCTCATATTTCTTTGCATATATCCATTAGGTCAAATTCATAAACATGTTTATTTATTTGAAGATTTGTATAGTTTAGTTATTTGATTCTTATTGACATTTATGCATGTTGCAATTATTTTTTCTTATCATTGTACGAATACTTCTTATGTTAAGGGTTTTATTCACTTATTTTGTATTTTGAAGGTCTCACCCTCATTTTATTGTGCTGAGAAAGGTCTGAAAAAAAAGACTATTATGAATGTTTGTGGATGTATTTCTTGTGTTTCTCCTTTACTGTGATTGATTGGTTGAGATATTCTAGAGCCTTTTTTATATTTTCCCTCCATTGATCCTCCTATACTATTAAACAATTGCATAAATGGTAAGTTGGGGGAGTGAGATTAATGAGCTATACCATGCAAGTTTCACCAAAATGAGAGGATGAAATGAAATCTAGGTAAATGCATGAGAGATTTTGGTGATGGTTGTAATCTACTCCTCACTTGAGGGGTGCAAAGAAATATTAGTTACCACTATGCATGTAAAAATTGAGTACGTGCTTTGCATGCCAACTATTTCACAAATTGTTTGAAGCATTGTGTTTCAGGGATAGGTAGACCAATTTGTGATATTGATGAGCTTCATTCTCTATTTACTTATGTCCTAAAGTGGCTAGTTATTGAATTGCACTTGAATTTAGTTGGTTAGTGGTCTCACCTTTTGAAGAAGATCCCACTTATTCTAGTTGTGTCAAATGGCAATTAGTGTGACTCTTTTTACTATAGTCTAGATATTACAAAAGAAATCATGAATTTCTTAATTGTTCATTGAATACAATTTGTGTATAAGATTGCATATCTTTGCACATATTTATATTCTTTCTATTGTGGAAGGTTCGACTATACTGATGCATTTAGTACTATAGTTGTAGACAAGCTATAAGAGACATAAAATAAAACAATTGTGCTTGGTTGGCATTATTTCTATATTGAATGAAAATGACAAAGCTTGCATTTCTTATCAACAACTACAATATATATATATATTTTTGTCAACTAGTCTAAAATTCATGCAGCCACATTATTTATTATGCGGCGGGGATACAACAAGTATTAGTAAGTAAATATAAATTCACTTCCTTTTCTCCTCAAAAATATGGATTGCCTCTTAGGAGTTTTTAGGATCCTATCATATTCTCACTATATTTTACTCCAGCCTTTGATTTTGATTATAAATGGTATTCACCCTAGCTTCCAAATATTAATTTTAATTAAAGATATTACTCGACTTCTTCTTCATGTTCTGATTATAAAAAGCTACCCTAATCATTTATAAAACACTACATTACTTTTGTTTTTTCTAATATCACATGGTCCATTGGAGGTGCTCCTTTTGTCTATAGCCTTATTTGGGCATCTCTCTAATCCCCTGGTTCATTTAATAGGTTATCTTGGCAGCTTGTGGCCCAAAAGTAGTGGTTGTTACCTCCTCTATAATCCCATCGTAGCTAGTTAGGAATTAGGATTGGGATATGGAATCATAATGTTAAACCCCTATTAAGGAATGTTTGGTGGTTCTCCTATTGTATTCTAATTTTATTGCTACATCATTGGGGTCTACCATTTAAAGGGGCTGCACTATATACACCCATGAGGAACCTAACCTTGTACTTTGAGAGGTCCCAATAGTTGGAGTGCTAGGTGTCACATATCCCAAATTGAAAAAACATTTAATGTTTTACGAGACATTATGTTTTAATTTTATTATAAAGTTTGTAATTAATGATCAAGTGGGGTCAAGGATAATTGTATTTAATTACTGACTATTTTATTAATTAATAAATCAAAGATGAGACAACATCCTAAGGAGGTTGTTAAATGAGTGTTTACTGGCCACTTTGTGGAATAGGCTGGGTTGAGAGTAGATTGACACTTGGCAGCATCCTCAAACTACTTCTAGTTGTTGCAGGAGGCAACTTCCCTATTTTTGTCGTCATGTTCCCCAGGAAAGTGGAACAAGAGCAGGTGGCTCATTAAGTGAAAAATTGACCCAAAAGACCTAGGCATGCTGCTAAAACTATCCATTGAATTCAGATGAGGCTGTTTCTTCTTTACTTGTAAAATTTCTGAGTGAAATTGGTGCACAAGAAATTCGATGGAGGGGACAGACAGAAGTTTTTGGAGTGGAAAGTATTGATTTACTGAACTAGTGTAGCTGTTTTGAGCAGAGTTCTTACTGCAACAGACAGAAATATTATAGCTGATCACTCTATGGATTTGTAGACATTTCTAAACCTATTCTCTCACCTAGTGCTTTCAACCAGGTGGACCAGTAGACAGGCTCAGGGGTCCTAAGATTTGCAGCTCAGTTGTCTTCAGGAATTGGTTGGGAGGAACGAGCTTCTTAGGTTGTTGTCTCCTCTGCTATATTACCAGGTTCTAAATGTGTTTTTACTTTCTTTATGCAAGCATAGAAACTGGAATGTATAAATTTAGGATTTGATGCATATATATGACTATTTTGTTAGTTAGTTAATCCTTTTATTGATCTAAGATTTATAAATTTTGTTCATATATGTATTTAAATAAATGATTTAGGGTTAGTTTAAAATTTCTGATGGAAAAAAATACTTGAATGTATTTTTCCACACCTCTGAAGAGGTAGTACTCTAGGACAATAGGTGAAATTAAGTTTGATGAATAAATCAAATCAAGAAATGTAGGAATTTGAATATTTACTTTCTACTGTTAAATCTTTATAGGAATGTTTAGAAGAAAGATTCCCCTATTTTTTAGAGGTTTCCTTGATTAGAATACATATGTTTAAAACATAAAACAAAAACTAGCATAAAGAAAGGTCCCTTAAAAACCAGTACACAGTTTGTGTAACTGTGTTCCTTTAAACACGGTAATAATCACTATCTATAAGCTTAACCTATTATAAATACATATAATTATTAATTATTACAAAAAACAGACAAATAACATAAATAGGATTAACTTAGATTATAAAATCAGTATAATGAAATTTTAGTAATAACTTAGGTTTTGCAACTAACAACTAAGTGATTTCATTAACACTATAAGTAAAACATCAGATATCAATTACATCAACGTGAAACAAAAATAATGCATAGTTTTTATTTTAAACAGAATACAAACCCTAATTAAGGAAAAGTGTCAACCAAATCTTTCCATCTTTCCTCTTTCCAGAATACGGCATTTACAGTTTTACCCATATCCTCGTTAATCCAATTCTTCATTTTACAATTATAATATCTATATTATAAATTCCCTATATTAAATAAAATTTTACACAGAAACAATATTAGACTGTTTATCAATTATATACTAAAATAAAATAAGAAAAGATCAATTAAATATTCCTAATCAAATTTACACAGCCGAGCTCGGGTTGTAGGAACAATCCCTTTTCCTTTAATTATTTTCATAAACCAATCTTTATACTAACAGGAAAACTCAAAACTAGCTTTCATATTAAATTTCCACCGAATACCCTCATTCTAATAAAAATCAAAATTATGGAAATTTACAGTAGTGAAACCTTTCCATCTTGTTTTATCAAATCATTCACCAACACAGGTAAATTTAGCAACAAGGTTCTTTATAAATTCATTACTTTAAGCTTAAAACAAACTGAAGTTTCTCACACAGAAAAATAAACCATGACGTCCAAGTCTGTCAAAGACTCTTCCCTACACAGACCGGTGCACCCATAAATACTGTCAAAACCTTTGCAAGTTACAAACAGGTGTTTACATTTTTGCAAAACCCTAAGAAAAATTTAAACCATCGAATAGAACATTCCACGACCACATGGCATTTACAAACAAGCGTTGTTCAAAACGCAGCTACGGCAAGGGAGTTTCAGACTCTGTGGGACAACATCTTTCCAAACCCTATACATCACCACAGAAGAAACCTCAGGTCGTGGAGCCGAGGATTACCAATCAACCAAGCAATGTTGGCAGCCCTAGGTCGCAACTACTTGCCGGATCTTTTCTCCATGCTCAGCTAGGAGTCATGTTCGAAACCTCCTCTCTTTTAACTTTGCACATTCAAGATTAAAACGATAGTAAAATTCCTTTAACTTACAATTCGTTTAAAGTTAAAAAGAAATCTTGTTGACAGCCCAATTAACTAGATAATGAAAAAAAAGGGTTACCTATTTCAGATCTAGTGCTTATGGCCATGAAGAGTACTTTTCTAAACCTCTAGTTTACAACCGCATCGAAGGATGGGAAGGGAACCAGCAAATAAAAACTCCACGGCTAGAGCTTTGCAAGAGAAACACCTACCCAAGATCTCAACGAGAAAGGGAAAAACAAACAGTAAAATCCACGACGAAACCAAACTCCCCACTGTCAACAAATTTCCATAAGTAACCACACTGCTAGCAATCAAATGAATTAGATTGGATGATAAATGGGTAAAAGTCACTCATAGAGCCAAGCATTAGTATCAAAGGCCCATGAGTCCATAAGCCTAGCAGCAATACTCACAGCAGAGAAGGGTTGGGTAAACAATGAGATATTTTAGGGTTTTGAATGCTTTTGTAGTAGGGTTTACCAACACCAAAACCCTATCCATTTATGGATAGCCACATGGATTCCACTAAGAGGCAAATCGCATGGGTTTCTATTGGATTTATTCTATAGTTCTGAACGGCACAATTTTAACCTGTTATACAAACCTTTGTAAATATCAATACTTCACTTATAACCTTATAATATATTCATTTGCACTTTTCCTTGGTAAATACCTAGGCAATAATAAAACTATACTCTGCATGAAATCGTTAGTTTCATATATAAATGTCATTTCTTTTATACCTAAACTTATGTAATAATTGCTTATGATTATATATTGATACAAGTACATATAAATTGCCTTGGTAACAAGTAACAATGTATTGCAAGATCTAGTTTGCAAAACTTATCATTCTCTAGAGTTGCATGTAGGATTTGGTTTTAATATAACAACAAAAGGATAAACATAGGATGAACAAGTTATATTCAAAGTTAGGTAGGAAGCATCTATTTTTATTTTTGCTTGGATTTATAAGTACTTATGCTTATAAATAAATAAATAAGAAGCAAATATACATGTAAACATTATGTCCTTAAAACAAGAATAAGAAGGTTGACAACTTAGACCTCAAACGTTGTGTAACAGCTTAACAATTTCAATATTTGGAAAAGATATAGGTTGATGATAC
The DNA here is from genome assembly GCA_001517045.1 of Pseudotsuga menziesii. Classification (NCBI taxonomy): domain Eukaryota; kingdom Viridiplantae; phylum Streptophyta; class Pinopsida; order Pinales; family Pinaceae; genus Pseudotsuga; species Pseudotsuga menziesii. The sequence continues at coordinate 11,810 of LPNX011045594.1, read as the reverse complement.
CTTCTTTTTCTCAAAGCTGTAAACTAAACAAATATTCTAGCATTTTACTTTTGCTAGTTGAGATAATTAATCTCAATCCTGAAATTGGCATACAAAAATTCTTACCTGTAAATAAACCTGTACAAGAATCATCATTTCATTGCATTAGCTTCAAAAGATAAGTAAGCCTCGGGCATGAAGTGAAGTTCCTTCATTTTAAACAGGAAACAAACTTTAGTGCATACTAAACAAACAATTGTTTTTAGCTTATACTACTTCAGATCATTACCTACTAATTCAATCTTTCAATACTTAATTATGAATGGAGATAATGAAGAATGCATTTATCAAAATTGATAAGTGAATTTGTTTAGTATCTAGAATATACCTTAGTATGTTAAGTGTTAGCAGTTAAGTGACTCTCTTAAGTGATGATTTTAAACATTAAATGTCGTAAGAAAAATTTTAAATTTTTATGAAATTTTGGAGTATTACATGTGGTATCAGAGCACACGTTCAGACACTAGGCCTGAATGTGGCTCAACCTTCGTAGACAAACAGTAAATAAAATGCATGCATAACTGATTTATTGTCTTTCTTTTGAAATGTTGTTATCAAAAAAAAATTATGAGTTAGAACTGCAGGTATGGGAAAGACTCAAGGAATATGTAGATGAAGAGTCCCCGTTAAAAGAACAAATTAATTCTAGAAGAGAACCGGTTCAGGAAGAAATAACTAACAATTCTTTAGCATTATTACAAGTTTTTAAAGAATTAAGAACTGAATGGAAATAGTTAAAAAAGAGAATGAAATAATTCTAAGAGCTTAAGAGGAGCTGAACCAGATACTGATGGAAATATTTCAGAGTGAAGGGAAAGATAAACAGATAGGATCCGAAAATATGTCCTACCAACATAAAAGTAAAAAGTCCAAACCGTCTAAAATTGAAAGTAGTTCGTCCTCTAAAATTTATGGTGACTCACACAGGAAGGATCGCCAGTACTCTAGTGATAGCAGTGAGGATAATTACCATTTTAGAAAAAGAAAATTTAAGCTTTATGAGGAAATTTTGGGAGAATTTAAGAAGATAAAACCACCAAATTTCAACGGTGAAACCGAGAAAGGAGAGGAAGTCGAAGCATGGATTTCTGGAATGAAGAAGTATTTCCAAATCTATAATTACTCCAACTAGCTAAAAGCAAGAATGGCCATTTACAAGTTAACTGGAAAGGCAGATACTTGGTGGCAGGATTTAAAACGAGTAAAAGGTATTAAGGAAAAGAACATTAACTGGAGTACCTTTAAAAAATAATTTAAAAATAATTTTCTGTCGGAATAGTATTATGAAGAGCGAGCTAAAGAATTATATGAACTTAAGTTGGGAACTATGAACATTAAAGAATTAAACAGTAAATTTTTAAGTTTACTACATTACGTGCCTTACATTGTGGATAAGAAGCCTAAGGTGCAACGATTTCTAAGCTGTTTACCTTTTTACATTAAAGAAATAATTGAATATGATAATCCAAAAACCCTTGAGGAGGCTATGCGAAAGGCAAATTTTTGCTATGAGCAGAACCAAAAAAGGGAAAGCATGCCAAACTGGAAGGCTAAGAGTTCTAATAATTTTGAACATAAGAAGAATGGTTTCATATCTAACCGCAATTTTAGGAATAATAACACACGTAATTTTCCTAATAAGAACTTCCAAGGAAATAAAGGTAACTCATAGTCAAACCTTGATGGCCCTAGAAATAAAGAACCTACTAATAATCACAGCAACTACGTTAAGAATAATGAACGTAAAGAACTAGTAAAGTGTTGGTATTGTAATGGACCTCATTATGCATCAGTCTACCTTAACAAAAAGAAGACTGTCAGCAACATTCATATAGTGCAGGAGGATATCACTATTGGTGACTTCGCAAGGAGGATTCCCAGGATCAACACAGCGCTGGAAAACAGGTAGGTTGATTATCAAACTTCCATGATGGAAGTAGAAGGTAAGCTAAATCAAACACCCATTTCTATATTAATTGACCCAAGGGCTAGTTTGAGTTATATTTCTCCTAGTTTAGTAGGAAAATGCAATTTATCAGTAGAAAAGTTTGCAAAGTCATGGCTAGTTCAACTAGCTACAGGAGCAAAAAGAAAAGTGATTAATTTTGTAAAAGACTACACTGTAATTATGAATCAGTTTGAAACTTCTGTGAAGCTAAATGTACTTTCTTTAGGCTCTTATGACATGTTAATTGGTATGGACTGGTTAGAATAGCATAGAGTAGTTTTGAACTGTTTCGATAAAACTTTTACTTGCATAAATAATGAAGGAGAAACAATAACCGTAACAGGAATTCCTAGGGAAATAGCTATCAGACAAATCTCTGCCTTGCAATTAAAGAGAGTTGTTTGGAAGGGTTGTAAAGCATTTGCAGTAACTGTAACTGACAAAGAACATATTAATAATGAAGATAAACTAAAACTAGAAGATATTCCAATCCTAAGGGGGTATTCAGATGTATTTCTGGATGAAATTTCGGGACTGACTCCGAAAAGGGAGTTAGACTTCACTATTGAGTTGTTACCTGGTGCGGTGCCGAGCTCAAAATCCCCTTATGGGATGAATATATTGGAATTAAAATCACAATTAAAGGAGCTTATTGATAAAAACTATATAAGACCAAGCGTGCTTCTTTGGGGAGCACCTCTCATTTTCGTTAAAAATAAGGACGGTACTCTATGCTTATGCATTGACTACCGCCAACTTAATAAAATGACCATTAAAAATAGATATATGTTTCCCCACATAGATGATATGTTTGATCAGCTGTGCAGAGCAACTGTATTTTCAAAATTTGATTTAGGATATGGTTATCACCAAGTCTGGATCAAAGATGAAGATATTTTTAAGACAGCTTTTAGGACCATATATGGTCACTATGAGTTTGTTGTCATGCCATTTGGGCTCACTAATGCCCCAATTGTCTTCATGTGTTTAATGAATAATGTATTGCATAAGTATCTAGATAAATTCGTAGTGGTTTTCATTGATGACATTCTAATTTATTCTAAGTCCAAAGAAGAACACGAGGATCACTTCAAATTTGTTTTACAAAAGTTAAGGGAACATCAACTTTATGCTCAATTTAGTAAGTGCGATTTCTTTAAGGATAAAATACAATACTTGGGCCATGTAATAACAAAAGAGGGGATCTCAGTTGATCCAGAAAAGATAAAATCAATTAAAGAATGATCAGTCCCAAAGGATGTGACTCACGTGCGATTATTCATGGGGATTACCAATTACTATCGAAGATTTATTGAGGGGTTCTCAAGAATCACAAATCCCGTAACTTCTTTACAGAAGAAGGAAAAGAAATTCAAGTGGAATCAAAAGTGTGAAGAAATTTTCAAGAAATTTAAAACATTATTAACTACTGCACCAATCTTAAGAATTGTTGACCCTAATAAGGACTTTGTCGTATGCATTGATGTATGCAACGATGGTCTAGGTGGGGTCTTAACTCAAGAAGGACACATAATTGTATACGAGTCTAGGAAGCTTAAAATTAATGAGAAAAACTATGCTACCTATAATTTAGAGTTGGCTACCATCATACATGCTTTAAAGATGTGGCGCTATCACTTAATCGGAAAAAAAAATTATGTTACTGATAGATAATAAGGGTTTAAAATATTTGTTGGATCAACCAAATTTAAACACAAGGCAAGCTAGGTGGCTAGATTTCCTTAGCGAGTACGATTTCAAGATCCAACATATTAAGAGAAAAAAAAAATAAGGTCGTTGATGCTCTAAGTAGAAATGAAAGGCTGAGCTTTGTGGCAGCAATCAACACTTATAAAACAGACTTAGAAGATCAGCTGAAGGAACGTGTAAAATTGGATGAAAATTATAAGAAACTACAAGCTAAAGTAACAGAAAATTTAACTGAAATTTTAAGTATAGGGTATAGTCTAAATGAAAAAGGATTAATACTTTATAAAAGCAGTCTATATATACCTAATTTACCTAAAATTAAGCTACTGATTTTAAATGAAATACATAAGACTCCTTACTTAGGACATCCTGGTTATCAAACGACTATAACCATGTTACAGAAAGATTATTTTTGGCCAAATATGAAGAATGAACTGGCAGAGTACATTTCCAGGTGCTTTGAGTGCCAACAGGTTAAGACTGAACACCAGCATCTAGTTAGTTTACTACAGCCATTACCCATCCCAGTTGGAAATGGAAAATACCTAGTCTTGATTTTATTACAATTCTACCTAGAAATCAGAATATGAATGATTCGATAATGGTAGTCATCAATAAACTCAGTAAAGTAGCTCATTTTATACCAGTAAAGACCACTTACAAAGCTACAAATATTGCTGATATATTCATGAAACAAACATTCCATTTACATGGGATACCAAATGTTATAATTTCTGATAGAGACCCTAAGTTTACGAGCAATTTCTAGAAGTAAGTTATTTAAAGGCCTGAATACTACTTTAAATTTCAGTACATCTTTTCATCCCTAGATGGATGGACAGACTGAAAGGGTGAATGAAGTAGTGGAAGATATGCTAAGAATGTATATTAGAGAACAACCAAGTAAATGGGAGGATTAATTACACTTAGTAGAGTTTGCTTATAACAATCACTACCAAGCTTCAGCAAGATACAACCCATTTGAAATTCTGTATGGCAAAAAGTGAAATACCCCCATCTCATGGAGTAACCAAGTTGACAAGTTAGTACTAGGGCCTAAACTATTGAAGGAGATGGAGTTAATTGTAAAATAGGTGCAAGGTAACTTAAAGGTTGCACAAGACAGACAAAAAATTCAAGCAGATCTTAAACGAACTCAGAAAGAGTTCGAGGTGGGTGAAAATGTTTTTATAAAGGTAAGGCCTAAAAAGAGTGCTTTGAAGTTAGGAATTTGTGCTAAGTTGGCACTCCGATATTGTGGGCCTTTTGAAATACTGTCCAGAATGGGACAGGTGGAATATCAACTAGTTTTACCACCAAATTTAAAGGTTCATAATGTTTTTCATATCTATGTATTAAAAAAATATGTACATGATGCTACTCATGTTATAAATTGGAATGATGTGCAGGTGGAACCCGAAGGAGATTTTTTGGTGGAACTAGATTGTATCCTCGACAGGAGGGAGATCTTACTTTGGAATCGCACCATTGGGAAAGTGAAGGTGCGATGGAAGAACCTTAGTCTAGAAGAAGCCACCTGGGAATTGGAGAGTCATATGTGGGCAGCATATCCAATTTTGTTCCAGGAAAATTCTCAGGCCGATGAATAAAATAACATCGAAGACGATGTTATATTTAAGGGGGTGGTTATGTCACATACCCCAAATTGAAAAAACATTTAATGTTTTAGGAGACATTATGTTTTAATTTTGTTATAAAGTTTGTAATTAATGACCAAGTGGGATCAAGGATAATTGTATATAATTGCTGAATATTTTATTGATTAATAAATAAAAGATGAGACAATAGCCTAAGGAGGCTATTAAATGAGTGTTTATTGGCCACTTGGTGGAATAGGCTAGGTTAAGAGAAGATTGACACTTGGAAGCATCCTCAAACTACTTCTAGCTGTGGTGATAGGAAACTTCCCTATTTTTGTGGTCATGTGCCCGAGGAAAGTGGAACAAGAGAAGGTGGCTCATTAAGTGAAAAGCTAACCCAAAAGACCTAGACATGCTGATAAAACTACCCATTGAATTCAGTTGAGGCTGTTCATTCTTTACTTGTGAAATTTCTGAGTGAAATTCGTGCACAAGAAATTCGATGGAGGGGACAAGAAGAAGTGTTTGGAGTGGAAAGTGTTGATTTACTGAACTAGTGCATCTGTTTTGAGCAAAGTTCTTACTGCTACAGACAAAAATATTACTACTGATTACTCTGTGGAGTTGCAGAGGTTTCTAAACCTATTCTCTCACCTAGTGCTTTCAACCAGGTGGACCAGTAGACAGGCTCGGGGGTCCTAAGATTTGCAGCTCAGTTGTCTTCAGAAGTTGGTTGGGAGGAACGGGCTCCTTAGGTTGTTGTCTCCTCTGCTATATTACCAGGTTCTAAATGTGATTTTTACTTTCTTTATGGAAGCATAGAAACTGGAATTTATAAATTTAGGATTTGATGCATCTATATGACTATTTTGTTTGTTAGTTAAATATTTTATTGATCTAAGATTTATAAATTCTGTTCAGATATGTATTAGAATAAATGATTTAGGGCTAGTTTAAAATTTCCGATGTATAAAAATACCTGACCATATTTTTCCACACCTCTGAAGAGGTAGTACTCTAGTACAATAGGTGAAATTAAGTTTGATGAATAAATCAAATCAAGAAATGTAGGAATATGAATATTTAATTTCTACTGTTAAATCTTTATAGGAATGTTTAGAAGAAAGATTCCTCTATTTTTTAGAAGTTTCCTTAATTAGAATACATTTGTTTAAAACATAGAACAAAAACTATCATAAAGAAAGGTCTCTTGAAAACCAGTACATAGTTTGTGTAACTGTGTTCCTTTAAACATAGTAATAATCACTATCTATAAGCTTAACCTATTATAAATACACATAATTATTAATTATTACATAAAACAGACAAATAAAGTAAATAGGATTAACTTAGATTATAAAATTAGCATAATTAAATTTTAGTAATAACTTAGACTAAAAACTAAGTGATTTCATTAATACTATAAGTAAAACATCAGATATCAATTACATCAAGGTGAAACAAAAAAAATGCAGAGTTTTTATTTTAAACAGAATACAAATCCTAATTAAGGAAAAATGTCAACCAAATATTTCCATCTTTCCTCTTTCCAGAATAGGACATTTACAGTTTTACCCATATCCTCATTAATCCAATTCTTCATTTTACAATTATAATATCTAAATTATAAATGCCCTATATTAAATAAAATTTTACACAGAAACAGTATTAGATTGTTTATCAATTATATACTAAAATAAAATAAGAAAAGATACATTGAATATTCCTAATCAAATTTACACAGTCGAGCTCGGGTTGTAGTAACAATCCCTTTTCCTTTTATTATTTTCATAAACCAATCTTTATACTAACAGGAAAACTCATAACTAGCTTTCATATTAAATTTCCACAGAATACCCTCATTCTAATAAAAATCAAAATTATCAACATTTACAACAGCGAAACCTTTCCATATTCTTTTATCAATTCATTCACAAGACACAGGTAATTTTAGCAACAAGGTTCTTTAAAAATTCATTAATTTAAGCTTAAAACAAACTGAAGTTTCCAACACAGAAAAATAAACCACAACGTCCAAGTCTGTCAAAGAATATTTCCTACACAGACCGGTGCACCCATAAATACTGTCAAAACCTTTTCAAGTTACAAATAGGTGTTTACATTTTTGCAAAACCCTAAGAAAAATTTAAACCATCAAACATAATAGTCCATGGCCACATGGCCTTTACAAACAAGTGTTGTTCAAAACGCAGCTACGGCAAGGGAGTTTCAGACTCTGCGGGACAACATCTTTCCAAATTCCATACATCACCATAGAAGAAACCTCAGGTCATGGAGTTGAGTCTTACCAATCAATTGGGCAATGTTGGCAGCCCCAGGTCACAACTACTTACCGGCTCTTTTCTCCATGCTCAGCTGGGAGTCATGTTCGAAACTTCCTCTCTTTTAACTCTGCACATTCAATATTAAAATGATAGTAAATTTCCTTTAACTTACAGTTCGTTTAAAGTTAAAAACAAAACTTGTTGATAGTTCAATTAACTAGATAAAGAAAAAATAGGGTTACCTGTTTCAGCTCTAGTGCTTACAGCCGTGAAGAATCCTTTTGTAAACCTCCAGTTTACAACCACGTCGAAGGATGGGAAGGGAACTAGCAAAGAAAAACTCCACGGCTAGAGCTATGCAGGAGAAACACTTACCCAGGATCTCAACAAGAAAGGGAAAAACAAACAATTAATGCCACGACGAAACCAAACTCCTCACTGTCGACAAATTTCCACAAGTAACCACACTGCTAGCAATCAGAGGAATCATCTTGGATGATAATTGGGTTAAAGTCACTCACAGAGCCATGCGTTAGTATCAAAGGACCATGAGGCCATAAGCCTGGCGGCAATACTCACAGCAGAGAAGGGTTGGGTAAACAATGCGAGATTTTAGGGTTTTTCATGCTTTTGTAGTAGGGTTTACCAACACCAAAACCCTATCCATTTACCAATAGCCACGTGGATTCCACTAAGAGGAAAATCGCATGGGTTTTGATTGGAGTTCTTCTATAGTTCCGAACGACACCATTTTAACCTGTTATACAAACCTTTGTAAATATCAATACTTCACTTATAACCTTATAATATATTCATTTGCCCTTTTCCTTGGTAAATACCTAGGCAATAATAAAACTATACTCTGCATGAAATCATTAGTTTCATATATAAATGTCATTTCTTTCACACCTAAACTTATGTAATAATTTTTTATGATTATATATTGATACAAGTACATATAAATTGCCTTGGTAACAAGTAACAATGTATTGCAAGATCTAGTTTGCAAAACTTATCATTCTCTAGAGTTGCATGTAGGATTTGGTTTTAATATAACAACAAAAGGATAAACATAGGATGAACAAGTTATATTCAAATTTAGGTAGGAAGCATCTATTTCAATTTTTGCTTGGATTTAGAAGTACTTATGCTTATAAATAAATAAATAAGAAGCAAATATGCAGGCAAACATTATGTCCTTAAAACAAGAATACGAAGGTTAACAACGTAGACCTCAAATATTGTGTAACAACTTAATAATTTCAATATTTAGAAAAGATATAGGTTGACTATACCTTCTTTTTCTCAAAGCTGTAAACTAAACAAATATTCTAGCATTTTACTTTTGCTAGTTGAGATAATTAATCTCGTTCCTGAAACTGGGATACAAAAGGTCTTACCTATAAATAGACCTGTACAAGAATCATCATTTCTTTGCATCAGCTTCAAAAGCTAAGTAAGCCTCGGGCATGTACTAAAGTTCCTTCATTTTAAACAGGAAACAAACCTTAGTGCATAGTAAACAAACAAATATTTTCAGCTTATACTACTTCAGATCATTACCTACTACTTCAATCTTTCAATACTTAATTATGATTGCAGATAATGAAGAATGCATTTATTAAAATTAATAAATGAATTCATTTAGTATCTAGAATAGACCTTAGTATGCTAACTGTTAGCAGTTAAGTGACTCTCTTAAGCGATGATTTTAAACATTAAATGTCGCAAGAAAAATTTAAAATTTTTATGAAAATTTGGAGTATTACACTAGCAGTCACTTCGGGGACAAATCATATATTTATTATTTCCATGGGAAAGGTAATTTCTCATGCTCTCCATTCTCATTTTTCATCTTTGAACTGGCTAATGCATCTGGTTTTTCCTTTCTTCTTGCCTCCTCTTCATCATTTGGGTCTCCCCCTCTAGTTCCTGCTTTCTCCACTTATTTTGATGCTACATTCTTATCCACTTATTCAGAAACCTTCTTCGCTATCTCTTCTAAAACATTATTAATATCCTCTTCCTTTTTTATATCTTATCCCTCTTTGGAAGCTTGTTGTTGCTACTTAGAATCCGAAGGTAAACCTCCCGTTGTATTTTCTTATCTTCTTCATCTATGATCTTATCTACCCTTTAATTTTCCTCCTTTTTATTCAATGCTTCTTTTAGTGCTTTTCCTTGTTCCGCATTGGGAGTGGAAAAAGTGGACAATAGATCTTCTTTAGTAGTGATGGGGGTACTTGGATCTTCTCCCATCCCTGGGCCCTTAGGCCCTTTTTCTATGTTTAGGAATTGGGGGGCCCTGCTCATCTTTAGCTAAGCCTCATGTATCCTTGTAGCCCATGGATTATAGGATTTGCTTGCCTTTAGGGTCTACTTATTCAATAGTGTTAGAATAATCCTTCGGGATTAGTGTAAATAAATAATAAATAGGAATATGATTAGATAGGAAGCCAAACAGGCTGAGCGGAAGGTGAAACCCAACCGCCATGTACTTTGTATAAATATAGGCATTTGCATTGGAAATGGAGATTGAATCGGGAGTTATTACCAACAAGTGGTATCAGAGCAGGGCTGTTTGCCATAACTCGTGGCTTCCATTTTGCTTGCCAGTCCATTGCTAGACTGCTCCATCAGTCTGCCAGTGGAGTCGCATGCAATGTATGCGTTACTCCTTCTGCCTGCGTTTATTCTCTGCAAATTTTTTTTTTGAATTACCTAACCCTAATTTCTCAGTTGAATGAATCGCCCTCCTCCTTTTGCATGTTGAGTTTGAGGCTGCGTTAAGATTGCAGTAAGACTGCGTTGAGAAACAATACCAGCGTTATGAAGACTGAGATATCAGACTGAAAATAAAGTTTGTGTGAAATAATAATTTGTTGTGAGAGCTGCGACCCATGTTTTGAAGCTCTAAAACGTCCACGCCTGGTTATCTATGTGAATTTTGTATCTATCTGATATATTTGATATAAACCATCACGAAAGATTGTCTAGGTCACTATTTCTTTGTCGGCCGGCCTGTCATTGTTGCTTCAGCGTTATTCCTTGCTTCCATGGACTGCATATTCATATTATTCAGCATCTCAGAATTCAGAGTATAACCACTACTTCCAGTAGTTTGTTCACATTACCCTCTGTGAATTTGACTTATCTGCGTTATATCTGTGATATCTCACCACTGCGTTTATGCTGAGACTACAGCCTTGCTGAAGACTGCGTTAAACCCTAGATTTTTGCGTGGAGACTGTGTGGAGAAACCATCCTGCGTGGAGACCAGCGTATGGTTACTGTGTGTATCTTGGTGTGAAGACCAGCGTATGGTTACTGCGTGTATCTTGGTGTGAAGACTAGCGTGGAGAATGCTGGTATATTAAAGACTGAAGCGTTGAAGACTGAATGGTGAACCCGACGTGAAAGCTGTGCATTGAAGAATGGTGCTTGCGTTGAGGCCAGGGTGGAAACCCTAATTTTTGAGGGTGCGTGGAGCTGCGTATTGAAGATATTCTAAAGGCTACAATGTGAAGACTATAAGACTGCTGCGTGATATCTCTGCTGCGCCATAACCTGCTCGTGGAGAGAGACTGCGATGTCCCTTTGAGAACTGCCTGAATGTGACCGTTGGAAAACCTAAGTTTTCCCTAGTTTTGTGCGTGGAGACTTGAAGACTGTTCTGATAAATAAATGGCATGGGAAATGTATGATTATTCACAATTGCGCCCTCGTTCATGATCCAGCTCGTCCAACCTGAAGATTGGTTGCATGATATGTGACCTCTTGATGTTGGATATTACTGTCTTGATGTTGTGAATCCTTTACCGGTGAAGATTCATTCCACTAAGTGGAGCTGCGACCTGCTACACTGCGCATTGGCTGCCTGAAAATCGTGAGGTATTGTGGCTGCTCTTGGATGTGAAGCTTGCTGTCTGCGTGGAGCTGTCTATGTGAAGGCCCATTGAATGCTGGAGAAGATTATTGCTGCGACTGATCGTTAGAGACTGCATATACCTCTCTTCATCGTAGAATAAGGCGGTGATGTCTTCAAGTGCTTCTTCTACAGGTCTTCTGACTGTAAAGGCGTTTTGACGATTTCTAGGACTAATCTGAACATTTGGATCATTAGCACGAATCTTGGCCAGGCACTTTCCAATTAATATGTTGCTTATATTTATAGAACCAACATATTAACTTGCAGGAGGAATTTGACACTTACGATCCCAAGGCACA
>LPNX011045571.1:49553-67050 GCA_001517045.1 Pseudotsuga menziesii | reverse complement strand
ACTAATGTATTCATTCCTACTTAAAAGAATTTATAAACCAATCACATAACTTCATATCCTTAAGGGATAGTTTTAATATGATATCAACTTTATATTTATTTATAATTTTTATAGAGTCTAAAAAAATGAAAATAAAATTCATATCTATGTAATTCATGATTACTTTTAGTAGGGTGAATTTTTTTTAAATGATAACTTATTTTGAGTGGTCAAATTGTTAATTTATTATTTTGATTTTGTTACATAATTAATAGCATGTTCTCTTTTCTTTATCCTTGGAGAAACTCTAACCTTTACACTTGTTTTGTTGTGTAATTCTAAGATATAAATTGTTTTTTTTGTAAATATACTATACAACATACATTATAGTTGTTTTTCCAAAATACACATAATTATTTTTGATGATGATGATGATGATGATGGTTAACGTCCCCTTAGACCAAAATTTGGTCTATTGGACCCTGAAGAAGAAAATTAACTAGTTTGTTTTAAAGTGATATTTCTATGCTCAAAGAGCTTGGAGAGAAGCGTCCCAAGCTTACTATAATTTTGACAAGCTAAAAGGCTAGGAATGTCCATATTGCAACAAAGATTATGAAACTGGGATCTAATGTGGGTGTATGCAGGGCACTCTAAGAGGAAGTGATTTTCATCTTCAATGTTCTTACTCTCACAAAGGTGGTAGATCCTTTCTACCCAAGGAGTTTTAGGGACTGTCCAACGCCCAATTTCACTGTGGAGCTCATGCGAGTTCGTTCTTATCTTAGCTATATTAATTTTTTTCTTAGGACTGATTAACAGAGAGAGATAGTTTTGATCTTCAAGAGTACGGTTGATGACCTCCTTATAATATCTTAATTTTCTTTTGGCCTCTAAATCTTTCTCACACCACTATTTTTCTTTAAACTTAGAAGCAATAATATTTTCATTGTAACTTTTATAACTCATACTTAAATAATAAAAAATCAAATCTAACACATGTCTCCATGTTTGTATGATCATCTACTTACATTATAAGAGTATTTTAATGTAAATGATCAGGTGATATGACTTCTCCCCTTTAAATATTTTGATTATTTTGTATTTGGAAATTTAATTGATGTCTAGGTTTCTTAATAATGCTAATGTTAATTTTTATTATTTATTCATTTTTTTTTAAATTCAAGGTTCAAATATTATTTGTGATGTGACTTCCCTATCAATAAAACATGTAGTGTTTTGCTTAAATATAGAAATATAAATTGTCTTCAATCTTTTCTATTCTTAAATAAATCTTTCATATATAAATGATACATCTAAAATATAATGTTTGTCATTTTCACCATAAGTTATCATAAAATCATTCATTAATTATCATTACCATTGCATATTATTTCTAGTTATCATCTTTGTTTTTGTGTGTATATATGTATGCATGTATATTTGTTTTTTATACCCTCTTTTAAAAAATATTTAAAGCTTTTGAAAAAAAACTTATTCGTTATGTCTATAATGCATACTCTAATTATAAGAACAATCTTTATCTCTTTAAAATAAATATTCATACACTTAACCTTTTACTACATAAATTATTAATTAATGAAGTTATTTAAATTTCTTTTCTCATTTTCATTTTTTCATTTTTAGTATTAAAGGTTTATTAACACCATTAATACAAGCAAAAACTCAAAAATAGCTTATTTTAAATAATTATATACGTTACATTTCTTACTTTACCATATAAAATAGCAAATATGTACCTCATACTTTACAAGAAAAAAATAAAAACCCAAACATATAATAATAGTAATTCTATTTATAAAATAGGATAAGCTCAAACAAGTTCATCTTAAAATGTCCTTGTAAATAAATCTTAATCATTAATCTTAACAATGTAAACCATTAACATTATAAACATTTATGGAATAAATCAATTTAACTTTCACACTGAAATTTACATTAGAGTAAAATGAGTAAATATCTTTTGAGCTAAATAAAAGAAGGTGAACCTCTAAATTTTATTGTTTTGTTGTTGTTTTGAGCTAAATAAAGGAAGATGATTATTTACTATTATTTTTTATCTTATATGACTAGAATCTCATTGCAAGTCACATCAATGTTTTCATTCCCATACTATTAAAAAACCCTCAAATGTCATTGCAAGTCACATCAATGTTTTATTCACATATTCTTAAAAAAAATGAAAAATAATAAATATATCTAATGTTTGTTTTGATTTACTTCAATGTCATTATCAATCACATTGATGTTATTTTCACACATGTTGAAAAAAGATTGAAAAAAATTAATATCTGTAATATTTACTTTTATGAATAACAATTTTATAGTTTTGAACTATATTACCCTAGATCTATAAACCATTATTTTCCATCTACGGATACAAATCATTATTTGTTTTATTCTCATAAAAACCTTCTATCTTATTTGAAACATAATTTCATAACAAGTTGTTTTGCTGTGTGATCAAAGTCTAATCAAAAGCAATATTGATAGATATACTGGAATATATTTTGCGGTTTGGTCAGGAAGCAAAGCAAAATTTCACCTTGATATTCTTTCTGAAAAAACATTTTTCAGGAAAAACAAACACAAACCAGTAGGTTTAAAAAGTCAACAAAATTTCATCTTCATACTCTTTCTAGGGGAAAACAAACACTAACACTAATAGGTGTAACACTAATAGGTGAGGAATTAAAAAATCAACAAATTTTCACCTTCATACTCTTTCCAGGAAAACAAACACTAGTAGGTGAAGAATAAAAAATCTCAGTAACCACTACTTCTGAGAAACTAAAAGTATTTATCTAAGCTTTCCTGTTAACCTTTAAAGATTGAGAGTGTATCCAACCATCCATATCCATGATCTAGTGCAGTGGCCATCTTGGAATCGCAATCCCCAAAGAGGGTATCCAACCATCCATATCCATGATCTACAGCAGTAGCCATCTCTGAATCCCAATCCAAGTAACTCTCAGTAACTCTTGAAGTGTCCATGTCATTTAGGCTTGCAATGAACATCTCCCATGCTTTATTACCTATGTCTGAATCCCACTGGACTGGTTGAGGATTCAGATCAGGTAATATAGTTGGTTCTGAACTTGAACTGGATTCAGTAACTCTTGAACCAAAGTTTTGGTCGACCATCTGAGCTTGTTGTGGCCCGTATATGTCATTTGGGCTTGCAGTGGCCAGCTCTGACGTAAAATAGCTTTGCACTTCATTGCTTGCTTGTATTTCTGGAGCAAGTCCCTGGATTTGATGATCCTTGTTTTTCCTAGAAAGTTTCTTCTTCCAATGGTTTTTGATATGATGGCCTGTTCTCCCTTCCAACTTGGCTGCAATATCAGACCACCTGCACAAAGCGTTCAAAAAGTCCCAGGTTAGTTGTACTCATGTTCCAATGATTAACAATAAAAGCATTTTTCACATGGGTCAATTGTTGTTTATCTTTTTATTTATGAAACTATTAAGCTCGTTGACTGTACCTTCTATGGTATTGGGGATCGTCATTAAGTCTACAGATGATGTCATCTTCTGCTTCTGAGAACGGTCTGCGGTTTATATTCGGCCGTAAGTAGTTAACCCATCTTAGTCTGCAGGCTTTACTACATCTTTTCAAACCTGCATTCGCAAAAAGAAAGGATTCAACATGTAAAAAGCTCTGCAGAGCACTGGTATTAGGTATTTTAACAGTGAAATGATAAAAACTAATTCATTTAGTGGCCTGGTCTTTGATTGACTCTATAACTATGGCCGTGCATTCTGATAAACCTAAATAAGTGATTCTAAACACAATACATCGTATAGAGATATAGAATTACAGAATTTCAGGGAGTTTCATTATGACCTTGGAATATTAAACAAGTAAAACATAAAACCGATCTATATGATTCTTGAATGAATTCTACATACCGGCTTCATGTGGTACAGACCTCCACTTTACTCTATTATGATTCTTCTCAACAACATACTTCAGTTTGGCGTCCTCTTCACCAGTCCACCGCCCCTTCTGCATTTGATCCTTATTACAGCAAGGGGCTCTCGTCATCACTGCAAATTAGTTCAATAAACGAAACCTGCAAAACCTGAGCTGGCCATGAAAATTAGCATGAGATTACAATTTTTCTAATAAGGCAGATGGATATATAGACAATCAGAAATGCATACAAAAGAATGAAACTAGAGACAAAAGAAGTGATTGGAACTTCTGTTTTAAAGGCCTACCCTTAGTGCTTAGATTGAAAGTTATCTCGAGCAACACAGGACTACAAGCCAAGCAAGGAGCCCTTCCAAGCAAAATTATCAAGCAAATACGATCCAGGTTTGGTAACGGTGATAAGCACATTCCCCATCTATAAAGTTTGGTAATTTGAAATGGTTCTGATGGATCGGAATGTGAATTAATTTAATAACTCGCCCTAGCTAAGAGAACATTAAATTAAATACATCAAATAAAGCCAATAACAACCCTAAGAGCATGAAGAGATCAATAAACACTCACCAACCATATTATCTAAACAATACTGAACTGGACCATGTAGGGGTATCCGGAAGAGACCAATAAACACTGACCAACCATACTAGCTAAATAATACTGAACTGGACCATGTAGGGGTACGGGGAAGGCATATATGGGTACATCCTAATACACTGTGTTACTGCTCAAACTAGAGCCCTTCACAAAGGTACTGGAGACAGGGAGCTATGAGTGGTAAGCAATTAGGAGATGCACCCACTATTACCTCATTGCACTTTCCTCTCTCTTTAGGCCAGTTCTTTAGACCAAGGGAGGCTTCCCTAAATAAAGTTGGAAGGGCCTTCCTACACATGAAACTCTCAGAGACTGAAACTTTCCATTGCTGCAAATCCTAAAGCACACTTGAACAAACAGATCAGATTCAAAAGAAATAAGATCTACAACCTATCCGAGGTGTAAATAGCCTATCTCAAGCCAATAAAACATTTCAATCATTGGAAGATCTTGGGCATATTACCCAACACAACCTATCACAACCTATCCGAGGTGTAAATAGCCTATCTCAATCCTATAAAACATTTCAATCATTGGAAGATCTTGGGCATATTACCCAACACAACCTATCACAGCTCTAGATCTACTTCACTCACTGAAGCTCAAGCATCACACCCGTTTCAACCCTTTGACAATTCCTTCTCAAAGGCAGCAACCCATTCCATACACATATCTATAAGATTTAAGTGAACCTGCTAAAATGAAAAAGAGACCGAGAAGTAGCACTTGTTGAAGAATATCTTTAAGAAGTCGAAGTCGTTGGAGCTAGCTGTCGGATATGATCGGAGCTGCCAAAGAAGTAAGGACCCTACTATGTAAGGCAGTTCCTGTTATTATAGGGGTTACCTATGCTCAGAGCTGCTCATTAATCCTATGCATGGTTAGATGAACAGGATGGGCATAAAGAAGGTAAGGGGTATTGGACCATTGGGGGAGAAACCGCCTTGCTTTATATTTAACCCGGACTCTCTCGCAAGCAAGTTAACGCGTGCGGTAGATGAATTAAGACATCACGCTTATATACGGGTCATATTAGAGTGTTTGATTAAAGTAAGTCAACCACACCCGTCAATTCCACATGCATATTACAGCGATGACAAATCTAAAAAAATCGAAATATTTTGAACTCTTCTCTTAGGCATCGGCATCTATAATACTGCTCGAAACAAGCAAGTCGGTATATAACTCAATGAACCGGGAGGAAATTGCCGTCACATGGTCATTAACGAACTAAACATTAAAAAAATTAATAACTAAATTTTAACTAGATTTAGAATATATATAAAAACTAGATTTAAAATCGATGTTGAAATAAAACGTGAAAATGGATGAAAATCGATATGTGTTCAGCTCATTTTTAGTTATCGATCTAAAAGGCCGCAAAATTAATCAATCTTCCAGATCAAGAATTTATTTGCCCTGAGAAAGTCCAACTCTCGAGGCATCCAAGTTCCGACGCATATCCGAAATTCGCAGGATCTAACTATGCCGAGTCCCAATGGATCTCATAAATTGGCGGGATCCATTTATAGCGAAGGGAAGAAAGAACATGGCAACTACCACCGCGAGGCTAGTGAGTAGGCTATACCTTCTCTTTGCTATAGCTCAGATTCATTCAACCAAACTTGAACTCGCTTTGCTAAGATTCAACCAAGTTGTATTTTCCTAATAAATCCAACTTCCAATGCAGCAGATTTCATCATGCCCCAAAACTGAAAAAAGAATGACCCATTGGAGAATATAGGGTCAAATGACTAATCCTGGCGGTGAACACGATTACTTGTTCTTTAAATCTAATCCCAGATCTGGCAGCCAATCTGAAAGTGAATTATATGGGATAAACAATAATAATGTCTATATAACACTACGTTCAGATTCTTCTAGGAGACCCGAGCAATAAAAACATAGGAAACGTAGGCGGCCGGAGGAAGAAGTCCGCGTTTTTTCTCTAATACATTGTGATCACAATCTGAGTAATAATCCATGGCAGGAATTGAAGAATAAATTAATGAAATGAGGCTGCAGCCTGAGTTTCAGTACCGGGAGTTAGGATAACAATGAAAAAGTCGCAGGAGAGAAGTTGCAGATGCATTGTGTTGTCCTTGCTGTTGCTCTCGGCTCTCGCGCTGCTCAGCGTCCATGTGGGTTTTCCCTTTGCATTTCCAGATCAGAAGAAAAACACCCAAATGGGATTTCTGATTCAAACTGGGTTTACAATCATACATTGGATGTCCGGGAAACTACCCGATCTAAGAAACTGGAGATCCGGGATTTGGTTGAGACTAATGTTTAGTTCGTTAAGGACCAAGAGGGCAATGATAGAGGTTTCTAAGGTGAGTTAAGGGCCCAAGCAAGGAAAAAAAAGAGTAACGTATTTGAATATGCAAAGGTAAAAGTCACATTCTTTCAAATTCATTCTTTCGCATTATATATGTTTGTTCGCCGTCTCAAACCTCCGGCTTTCCGGTTCGGTTGAGGCAAACTGAAACACGACTCGATATATGCCCTTAAAGAGTAAATTAGACATTTAAAATATAACTTTACTGTTCGAAGGAAGGTCCTCCGGTCTATTGGGCTATGGGCTAGGCCTGCCTTTGCCTTTACAAGCTTGGAGAGAGTGAGAGCTCCAGCCACGTAGTTAACTCCAGGGAACAGTCCAGCCTCCCCGATGGAGAGTTGGGCTCTTACAACTAGCTTTGCTAGCCATCCTTCACCTCGATTTCTAACATTGAAATTTTTTCTCCCTTTTCATTACAATATAGGTATTAATTACTTTCAAAACCCTAAACCTTAAAGCTTGATAGGAGGTGACGTAGTGCCGTTTCCCAGGCGTGATTACCCCGAAGAGGGTGACATTACTTAATAGATTAAGAACTGGGTGAGTTAGTGAAAGAAAAGTATCCAACTGGTTCTTAAGTTGCTGGCTCCGCTGTATCTTCATTACGGCTAAGGAGATCGAACTAATGAATCATTTGGTCTTAGGTCATTTGCTGGATCTAAAGAATCCACTACTGAACCAACTACTTAAACAACAGAAGAAAGAGCATATTAAACTGTGTAATAAATGGCTCAGCCAAGTGTTGGTGCCTCACTGATTAGAGATTACCATGAGCTAAAAACCATTCACCAAAAACACAAAATATTTAGATATTAACCAACTTTAGAAACTATAAACCTTTACTGTGAACCAAAAAACATTAGGCAAAAACACATAAAACAAATAGTGAAATTAGCACTTACCCAACAGAGATGAAAAGTACCTGCAATTTGTGTGCACAGCATGCCATACATTAGTTATATATATATTATCCAAACCAAAAACCCTAATTATCAAAAATAAAAATTAGAACCAAAAAATATTAACCTAAAACACATAAAATGGATAGTGATAATAACACTTACCCTACCTAGATGAAAACCCAATAGGAGGGACAAAATTGTGTGCACAATATGCCATACACCAGCTATATATATATTATGATAGGAATAGAATAGGGTTTGAAGTAAGTGGGCCTCAATGATGGTAGTAAGTTTTATTCACTTGTCAACTTATTTTTATGTTGACTTGGACTTAATTTTTGAAGGATCCACAGTCTAAAGCTTCTCAGTCAACAACTATCGATTTACCGCCTATAAACCCAACCAATGTCATTTAGGTCAAAAACATAATTCCAGAAATTTGAAAAATATTCAAAAAAAACCTTATAGCCATATCATTATTATTATTTATTTCATTTGATTCACTCTTCCATTATTGTTGATTTAGATTTTTTTAGAGAAACACTTTCTAATATTTAATAAGAACATTACTTAATGTACTAGTGAAGTGCATATAAATCTTTAAATGTGAGACCTTATTCCATATTTTGAAATTTAAATATTTTTAAGTAATTTAAATTGTAATTGATTTTTAAACCCAAGTAAATAAGCTTGGAGTAATGGAACAATAATTATTACAGCTTTTTATGTTACATGTGAAGCATTTCAAAGCTTTATATATATATAATATATTAAATACTACATACAAAGTAAATCAGGTATCTAAAAAGTAAATCAGGTATATTAAATACTACATACAACCTGAATCAGGTATCTAAAAGGTAACTACAGTAAATCAGGTATATTAAATACTACATACAAAGTAAATCAGGTATCTAAAAAGTAACTACAGTAATGTTTGGTAGTGGTTTGCATTTATTGGGAAGGAATCCTTAAACTTCCAACACTGATCAGGTGTGGTTTAAACCCAAGAGATTAAAAAATAATAAAAATAGAGATTAAAAAATAATAAATCAGGTATTTAAAAAGTAATTACAATAGTGTTTGGGAGTGGTTTGCATTTACTGGGGACGAATCCTTAAACTTCTAGCACTCATCAAGATTATTCAGCGAATTTAGGGTGTACCAATTTTAATAAGTGACGGGTGATGGAATAGTTTGTGTTTATGCAGCAAATTCATATACCAAATCAACGTTCAACTTTGGCAACGATTTGTGTTTATTAGGGTTCGAGTTACAGTATCAACGTTTAAATGCAATTAAAGGATGATTTATTGTTCTTATTAAAGTAATGGGAGTGGTGAGTATATATTACAGATTTATATTAATTTTTGGTGGTTTGTGTTATTATTATGGTTTTAAATAATGTTTTTTATTTATTATATTTTAAAGTTTATTTTTTTAAGTAATTGTTATTATTTAGGTAGTGGTGGTTTTGAGTTATTATATTTCAAAATTTCAATTCAATTTTAAGTAATTATTATTAATATATTAATAAAATTATTATGTAAATTTTTTTTGTCAAAATTTAAATGGCTAATAAATAATAGTTATAAAATTCAAAATTCAAAAATTAAGTTTAATTATTTAGATTTTTCAAGTAGTTAATTTGAAATTTAAATTTGATTTTTTTAATGGACCAATTATCTATAGAGATTAGTGTTATGATGATGATGGTTAACTTTACTCTATTGGACCTAAAGAAACCAATTAATTAATTTGTTTTAACATTGTATTCATATGCTCAAAGAACTTGGTGAGAAGTGTCTCGAGCTCACTATAATTTTGACAAGTTAAAAGTTTAGGAAGGTAGCTGTTGCAACAAATATTATGAAACTGAGATCTAATGTGGGTGTACACAGGGCACTCTAAGAGGAAGTGATTTTCATCCTCAATGTTTTTATTCTCAGAGAGATGGAAGATCCTTTCCACCCATGGTGTTTAAGGAACTGTCCAATGACCTGTTTCACTATGGAGCTCATGAGAGTTCGTTCCTATCTTGGCTATATTAGTTTTTTTCTTTGAACTCGTTAAAACAGAGAGATACTTTTGATCTTCTAGGGTAGGGTTGATGACCTCCTTATAATATCTTAATTTTTTTTTAGTTTCTAAATCTTTCTCACACCATAGTTTCTCTTTAAACTTAGAAGTAACAATATTTTTAATGTTATTAATATTTTGCAATGCAATATTTTCATCGATCTCTAAGTGGTTTAACTAGGCCTTGGTATATTTATACCAACTTCGCTTGAGCCTAAGGTGGTTTTGGGTGGAATTAAAAGCTAACTTAGGAAGTCTATGGTTTCCCATGTTATTGAATTTTTGCTTGTACAACATGAGCCTAGTTATAGCTAGGCTCTCCATAGGGGAAAGGCCCACTTCTATAAGTAGAATAGGATATGGTGTATTGCTTTTAATTTTGAGGTTATAAGTTATAAAACGCTTCTATATTTGCTTAATATTTCTCCAAGATTCTCTAGAGATGCTGCAACCCCAAACCTCACATCCATACAAGATAACACGAGTGACTAGATTTTCAAAGAGGAACTTCTTTTTATTTCACATCACAAGGTTTGCTTCTTTACAATTATTTTCAAGACGAAAGTAAGCTTTCCACCCTCCATTAATCCTTTTCTCAATGCTATAGTTCGAGTTGAGCTTGTGATGAATATCAATTCCTAGATATTTGTAAGAAGATACTTCCTCCAAGTTGCCATTTTCATACACAAAATTAGCGTAAGTGTCCTTCTTGGATTTGATAATCACAACTTTTGTTTTGTGAGTGTTGAGAGTCATACCCATGGTAGAGTAGAAATCCTTAAGGAGTCATAGTTGATTATCAAGATCGGATGGACACCTTGCTAGAAGAATAATATCACTAGCATAGAGAAGAAGGATTATGACTATTCTAGCTAAGAACATGCCAGCACAACATGCTTCTTCTAAACAACCTTCTAGCTTATCGATGTAAATGCCAAATAGGGTAGGGGAGAGGGGGAACCCTTGTTTAACTCCAATATTACATTTAATATCTCTCGAGCACCCCTCGTTGCTCTTAAACTTGCTGATTCATTCTTGTATAACCTTATTGCTATAGCTCTCAACTCGAAAGGAACCTTTATCTCTTCTAATCTATTCCATAGGTTATTTTTAGGTGCCGTATCGAAATCCTTTCTAAAGTACACAAAGCAAAAAAAGAGATTAGATTAATCGTTACCACACTCCTCCACAATGATCCTAAGCGTAACGAGGTGGTCTGTTGTTGAGAGTCACCTTCTAAAACCTGCTTGGTGGAGAATAGTGGGCTAATAATAATTATCCGATAATTAGAGGGGTTATTTGTATCCCCACTTTTAAAAATAGGGATAATGAGGCTCTAAGTCCAAGGTTTAGGGAAACCTTGCTTCACTGCTTAATTGAATAGCTTGTGGATGTGAGGGATGAAGACATGACCTCCAATTTTTAATATTTATGCATGGTAACCTTCAATGGCCTTAGCTTTTCCATTTTCTAGACTCTTAACCCCAAAATCCATGTCTTCTAATGAGAAAGCTTCTACCATTGTGACCATGGTTTCAAAGTTGTCTATGACATTCGGGGATTCATAAAGATTTTTAAGATAGGAATTTGAGTTGTGTAAAGCAATGCTATCATTATCTTTAGTTTTTCTAGTTAGAATCTACCTCGAGAGTTTCTTAGGAGCCACTTTAGAGAGGTGTAAGAGATTTTCTTATCTTTTCTGAATATATTGTATTTTTTTTCCTTTTAGTTAGGGCTTTTCACTTTTTTATCTTGTGAATTTTAAGAGACTTGTCAAGAGCTTCCTTAATTTTCCTTCTTGCACTTTTACAATCTTTATCATACCAAGGGTTGGCTTTTCTATTTCTTTATTACTTGAGACGAGGGTTGTAGTAAAACCAGCGTAGTTCCAAATCCTAGGCTCTATTAAGCGCCGAGATGGATCAAATCTCTCAAGGTGCAAACCTCTTCTTAGATATCCATTGATTTGATTCAAACCAAAAGACAAATCTTTTTATTTAAGGTCCACATATAATATTATTATTATTATTATTTAACATTATTTATGGCTAACATATAATATTTATTATTATTTTTTATTTTGTTAGGAACGAACATTACAACATTTCCCCATACATGGTTTAAAAACCATATGCAAGGCCCTCCTACAACCATGGGTTGTTTAGAAGGCCTTGCACATGGTTTTAAAACCATTTGCAAGGTCCTCATAAACCATGTACAATAAAACCATGGGTTATTTAGGAAGCCTTGCACATGGTTTAATAAAAACCATGTGCAAGGCCCTCTTAAACCATGTACAATAAAACCATGGGTTATTTAGGAAGCCTTGCACATGGTTTTTATTAAACCATGTGCAAGGCCAACATTTTTTTGCGGATAATTCTTGTTATTTATTATTATTTTGTTAGTTATGAACATTACAACATCTCCTCCATATTGTGTTTTTTTCCTCACCGGCATATTTTTTTTATAATTAAATTTTTGCTTTTTTATTGTTTTGTTAGGTAGGAAGATTACAACATCTCCCCCATATTAGATTGTTTTTGTGGCCGGCATTTATTTGGCTTATAATTAGAAAATTAATTTTTTTATTGACCCGAGAGGCTCTCTATAGCCCAGTATGGGGGAGATCTTGTAACGTTATGTAATGTTATAACATTATGTAACGTTACGTAACGTTATTTTTATTAATAAAAAAATATATTTTTTAATTATAAAACAAAATAAATGTCGGCAAAAAAAAAAACCTAATATGGGGGAGATGTTGTAATCTTCCTACCTAACAAAACAATAAAAAAGTAAAAAATAACAAAACAATAAAAAAGTAAAAATTTAATTATAAAAGAAAAATGTGGATCATTAAAAAAACACAATATGGGGGAGATGTTGTAATGTTCCTACCTAACAAAATAAAAAAAATAAAAAATTGAATTATTCGCAAAAAAAAGTTTGCCTTTTAAACAATCCATGGTTCTATTGTATATGGTTTAGGAGGACCGGGAACATGGTTATAAAACCATGTGCAAGGCCTCCTAAAAAAACTCATGGTTTTATTCTACATTGTTTAAGAGGGCCTTGCAAATGGTTTTAAGACCATGTGCAAGGCTTCCTAAACAACCCATGGTTTTAGGAGGGCCTTGCATATGGTTTTAAAACCATTTAGGGGGAGATGTTGTAATGTTTGTTCCTAACAAAATAAAAAATAATATTAAATATTATATGTTGGCCATAAATAATAATAATAAATATTAATATTAAATATATTATAAGTTGACCTTAAATAAAAAGATGTGTCTTTTGGTTTGAACCAAATCAATGGTATATATAAGACACACCAAAGTTGATAGCTCATTGAGTGTAATACCTAAGAAGAGGTTTGCACCTAGAGAGATTTGATCCCTCTCGGCGCTTGATAGAGCCTAGGATTTGGATCTACGCTGGTTAATAAAAATAACGTTACATAACGTTACATAACATTACAACGTTATGTAACGTTACAAGATCTCCCCCATACTGGGCTGTAGAGCGCCTCTCGGGGCAAAACATTATTTTTTATTAATAAAAATAACGTTATGTAACGTTATGTAACGTTACATAACGTTATGTAACGTTACATAACGTTACGTAACGTTACAAGATCTCCCCCATACTGGGCTGTAGAGCGCCTCTCGGCGCAAAAATTATGATAGAGTTCTTCTATGTTGTCTATACTTGATAAAGGAAGAAAATTATTTTTTGCATCATTTAGAAAAAGATCATTTTTATTTCTATCTAAGATCAAGTTATTTTTGCTACAAGGATTATCTTTTATGGGATCTCTATGAATGACAGAATTGAGAGTTACAATTAAGGGTGTATGATATGAGTCACGCTCATGGTCCTTTAAGATGTCAAAATTTATTATTTCGTTGTATAAAGGGACATAAAAAATAACATAGTCTACAATGTTTCTACCAAGCCCATGGATACAGGTCATCTCGCTAGAATCGGACCACTTCTTTAGGCCGTTGAAAATTATGAGATCTTGAGCGATACAAAGCTTGACTAGCTGAGACCCAAATAGAATTTCCCCTAGATCTTCACAGCTTCCCGTGTACCTACTAGCTAGAGTAAGGTCTTCATCTAACCAAAGAGGATTAGGGTTGGAATAATTGCTTAGAAGAATAGCTTTTTTGCTTGAAGTACGAGCATTAAAGTCACCCGTTAAGAGGATATTACCTTCATTCCTTAGGATAGAAATATCATTCTCTAAACCATGGTAAGGACAATTTTTATCTAAATTGTTTTTCTTATAGAAGTTAGAATTAATAGGGGAAAAATAAGAGATTGTTATGTAGGTTTTTTTTTATCATTAATGTGAGTAATATCTATCCAAATATATTGGTTGTAAGGGTCTTTTTCATAAAGCCTAGCATGGGGGGAGATGTTCTTCCTAATTATATACCCCCAATGCCTCTACGAGAGGATCGTTTGTTCCATATTGACCAAAGTATAAAGCCATATATGTTAGGGACCTTATATTCTCAGTGCTCCCAAGATTCACCTAACAATATAATATCAACTTCATTTGAGATCCAAATTAGCTTGGGGCCTTTGTTCCATGGGAAGCCCCGACAGTTCCAAGAAAGAATCTAGAGCATGTTGAGTTGCTATTTATTACTATCTTTTTTGTTTATATCTCGAATAATGAATTTTCTATTTATGATTATTGCCCATTTTCCTTCCTTCCTAGCTTCTTTTATTTTTTGAACCTCCTTGAGGTTTTACTAAGTATGTCATACTTATGGTCAGTAGAGCTCACCTTTATCCAGATCAACCTTCCTTTGTTCTCAATTAATTCCCCCCACCTTGTTGCTTCTGTGAGACATGTTGTTTCAATTTGTAATATGTTATGTAATTCTGTCTGGGCTATAACTAATGTATCCTTGTCACCTCCTCTTTCAAACCGAAGAGTATAAGGTCCAAGGCCCTTTTATTATGGTCATGGTCTAATTCTATCAATTTTTTCATTTCCTCTTTAATGGGTTTAATTTCTACTTTACCTGCGACACTATTTAGGGTGATATTTTTATCAACTTTTGCTACTAGTTCTTTAATCATGTCCTTCCTTCTAAGACATTCTAAGGTTTCATCCTCTCCTTGTTGGGATGTTTGGTTAGTATCTTGGCTTTGTTTTTCTATTATGTGTAATCTAATCTCCATTGTCTCTATTTTATTCTCCAATAGTTTTATTTTATTTTCTATTTGTTTTTGGATCTTGTCTTCAAGAGATGTAAATTTATTTTCCACCATGGCCTCTAACTCTATTTGTAGCTTAAATTCTCTTTCTTCTCTACTTTTCTTTGATGAATCTATATACTCATAAAGGATTTGTAGAGTAACTGTGCTAGGTCTACCTTTTAAAATCTTTGGTAGACGCGATGAATTATTCATACTTGTGAACAAAAGAAATATATGAGCAGTAGATATTTATTAGAAAAATGATAAAGAATGTGTGTACCTAATATAACAGTTCGGGATATCCTTCCAACCTTGGTAGATAGCCTTCCAACCCTGTCAAATTCAATGTCAGAGAGTTCCTTTGGTTATGTGGTTAGCTTATTTCGAATGGCCGCTGAGAATCCTTGAAATCCTTTACTTGAATGACTAGCGTCCTCGCTACAAAGAAAAGGCCACAAAGATGCACTCGCTTTGAATGTTTCAAATGTGTAAATGTTATAAATGTTATGAAACTTAATTTTATTTACAAAACCATATTTTACTAAGAATCTTATGAGAGTTGTCTTTTTGAGATGCAATAAATGGTTATTTGAGAATTGAGTGGTTTTACTAATGTTTGAAGCACTTAAAATCGTAACATGTAACATGTAATAGTAATTCCACTTATAAAAACCTAACATGTAATAATAGTAATTCCACTTATAAAATAGGATAACTTGAAACATTAATCCTAATAATTAATCTTATCAAGGTAGACCATTAACATTAGAAACATATATGGAATATACCATTTTAACTTTTAGAGTGAAATTTTTTGTTGTAAAGTATGAACCTCTACATTTTGTTGTTGTTTTGAGCTAAATAAAAGAAGGTGAACCTCACCATTTTTTTGTTGTTGTTTTGAGCTAAATTAAGGAAGATGAATCTTTACTTTTCTTTTATATTATATGGCTCCACTTTCATTGCAAGTCTCTTGTTGTTTTGAGCTAAATAAAGGAAGATGTGTTGATGAAATTGTCATTGATGCCAACATGGACTTGTAGTGGCCCCACAGGATGTCATTGATGCCACCAAGTCCCACCTGCAGTGCCTAGACTCCTCACAGAGTGGGTTTGTACCTTGTAGTGCCTTGGATCCCAAACAGAGTGGATTTGTGCCTTGAAGCACCTGGTACCCGATTGATAAGGTCCATGTACCCACAAGGCTAGATCTTGATGCCACCACCTTCTTGAAGATGTTGAAGACTCTGTTGATGGTGCTAGAGACCTTGGAAATAGTCTTAAATCCTTGATGGATGTTGGAGAAATCCTAGATGGGTTGGAGAAGCATTAATGACCCATTCTGTGGTCATTCATGCTCTGATGGTGTCATGGTACCCCTGAAGAAACCAAGCTATCCCACAGGTGATATCATGCAGGATCATGTGGTTAAGATGGTTAAAGAAGCATATGAAGTCTCCTGCTTGATGAAGAAGCTCCACAAAATTCCTTTGACCCACACTTGATGTTTTAATGGTCCGTTTACCCTCGAAGGAGGGGAGAAGATTATGTAGAGCCCATGATAGTATTGCACATGGAATGTTGGCATGATGTAACCCTTTAATGGTAAGATGGTCCTAGGGCATGATGAAGACCTTGCACCTACTTACATGGTGAAGATGATGTGGCAAAAAAGTGTTAATAAATGGAATGTGTTACATCATACGTGGATAAGTCAAATAACAATTAATCAAAAAAACAAAATTCAAATTCAAATTATAAATTAGTAAACATTCAAAATAAAAATAAATTTTACCTTTGACCTTAAAGTTTGCCCTATTTTTAATGAAGTGGACAAATTTGAATGTGTATATAAACACATCACTTTCCACTCCAAACAAATTAATCCAAGCAGATGTGAGAGCTCGCTAGCTTTGGACTGAGGTAAATTTCGGGTAGGAGGAGCATACTAGAAATTCGGTGAGGCAGATTGTGGAAATTGCAGCGGCAGCAAACCTGAAATTGCAGAGAAGCAAAACAGTCCAAACAGTCTGAAAATTGCAGGCATCCTTTTGATGGTTTTTTATCTTTTTATATCGTGTGGTTTTTATAGTGTTTGCAGCAGTCTATGTTTTTACTTTTAAACATCTCTCACAAGGTTTACAGCCAAATCCTCCCTTTTCCATAATATTAAAAAAATTTCATGTTATCATCACCACTTTCTAGCCTAATCGCTTTGCTCTTTAGGCACCATACCTCCTCCTGTTCCATAATAAGTTTTCTCCTTTTATTTTCTAGTTGGCCCATCTAAGTCTTTGTTTCCTAGGAGAGATAACCCCCTCCTTCAGAGTACTAGAAATTTGTAATTTCCTTTTCAACTAATTTTAAATCCCACTCATCATTTTATTTTTTCTTAAAATCCCACTCCTTAATTCTCCCTTTTACTCCG
>LPNX011045571.1:29906-41141 GCA_001517045.1 Pseudotsuga menziesii | reverse complement strand
GTGTCCGAGTATTATAAGGTTGATTCAAAATAATGGTTATGACTATATCCTGCACATTATTTTATCATTTTCTTAATGTACATGGCATTTGATGAATGGATTTGAGGAACAACTTTGGAAGAGACAAAAATTATGTGTGATTTTATTATAGTTTAAATTGATTAGAGAAGTACTATTTTGAATCTTGTTTTATAAATTTACCTTTATGGAGTATTATTCGAAACATTCATAGTGTGAAGAAATATATATTTTGTAATAATGGCGTAATAGGTTGGCCACTTGTTTCTGAACATAAACATGTTCCATTACATGGTTACTAGCGTAATGTCATTGTCTCCTCCTGCATTTCATCATACAAATGCTCACATCTCTTGGATGACCAAGCTAAATTAATATGAGAAAAAACCTTCTTTCGAATTTTCAGTCTTATGAATGATATTCAAGATCCTAAGATCAATTCACCTCCACATAGACACTCACAAGTCCTTTTGCCTTGATTAAAACAAAAACAAAGAATATTTCTTGCTTGACAATGATGGGAAATAAGTCAAGTTCAACACCTCACAATAGGTAACAAAATTATCAATAGCTACACATGAAATAATAGTTTGCAACAAGTATTTTTTCAACAGGGGAAGATCTACAATCACCTTCAAGCTAACCTCTAGGTGCAAAAATTTCACATTCACTAAGTAAGAAAAACCCTAGTTTCCAAAATTGGAAAAAAAAATTAATCCCTTGTCCATGGACAGAGAGTAGAGGGCCACCCTAGCACTATCTCAATGTCCTGAATCCAATGGATCCGATGCTTCATCGTTTCGAGTAACAACCATCATTCTATTGCATGTTGAGTCCCACCTCCTACAGGATTTCAAGGACACCTGTTGAATCCCTAGCCAGGGCATAAAATGGAAATTATGCATCAAAATGCACTTTCAGTGAGTCATGCAAGCGCGTTTAGGCAAGTTCCATGAGGGAAATCTAGCCACACATTCACGGTCAAGGAATTTGCAAAGCTAACCCCTATGTGCAAAAATTGGACATTCACTTACTCAACAAAACCCTAGTTTTCAAAATTGACCAAAAGAATGATCCCTTGTCCATGGACCCAAAGTAGAGGGCCACCCCTAGCACTATCATGATGTCTTGAATCTAATGTATTAGATGGCTTGTCAATTAGAGAAACGGCCATCATATTATCACACTGTGAATCCCACCTCCTACAGGCTTTCACGGACACCTATTGAATCTATACTCCGGGCATAGAATGGAAATCGTGCATCGAAATGGGATTCTGGTAGGTCATGCAAGCGTGTTTAGGCATGTTCCATGTGGGAATGCTAGCCACATGTTCATAGTCGAGCAATATGCGAATTTGACTCCCGTGTGCAAAAATTTGACACCCTTACTCAACAAAACCCTAGTTTCCAAAATTTACCAAAACAATTATCCCTTTTCCATGGAACTATATTAGAGGGCCTCCAATATCACTATATCAATGTGCTAAATCCAACAGAGCCAATGGTTCATCGATCCGAGCAACGACCATCATTCTATTGCATGTTGAATCCCACCTCCTACACGCTTTCACGAACACCTGCTGAATCCCTACCCGGGGCATAGAATGGAAACTGTGCATCAAAACGATATTCCAGTGGGTCATGCAAGCATGTTTAAGCATGTTCCATATGGGAATTCTAGCCACATAGTCACGGTCGAGGAATTTTCAAAGCCGACCCCTATGTGCGAAAATTAGACATCCAGTGACTCAGCAAAACCCTAGTTTCCAAAATTGGTCGAAAGAATGATCCCTTGTCCATGGCACCAGAGTAGAGGGCCACCCCTACCACTATTCCAATGTCTTGAATCCCACAGATTCGATTACTTGTTGATATAAGAAACCACAATCATTTTATTGCATGTTTCCCACCTCTTACATGCTTTCACGGACACCTATTGAATCACTACGCTAGGCATAGAATAGAAACTATGCATCAAAATGGGCTTCTAGTAGGTCATGCAAGCATGTTTAGGCATGTTACACATGATACCGCTAGCCACACATTCACGATCGAGCAATATGCGAAGTTGACCCTCGTGTGCAAAAATCTCACATTCCCTTATTGAGAAAAACCCTAGTTTCCACAATTGACCAAAAAAGTGATCCCTTGTCCATGGAACTAGATTAGAGGGCCTCTTGTATCACTATCTTGATGTCTTGAATCGAACAAATTCGATGGTTCGTCGATTCGAGCAACAACCATCATTCTATCGTACGTTGAATCCCACCTCTTATAGGCTTTCACGGACACCTCTTGAATCCCTACCCGAGGCATAGAATGGAAACCGTGTATCAATACGAGATTCTTGTGGGTCATGCAAGTGTGTTTAGGTAGATTCCAAGTGGTAATTCTAGCCACATGTTCATGGTCGAGGAATTTGCAAAGATGAACCCTATGTGAAAAAATTGGACATTCACTTACTGAGCAAAACCCTAGTTTCCAAAATTGACTAAAAGAATGATCCCTTTTCCATGGAACGAGAGTAGAAAGACACCCCTAGCAACGACCATCATTCTATAGCATAATGAATCCCACCTCCTACAGGCTTTCATGGACACTTTTTGAATCCCTCTGTAGGGCATAGAATGGAAACCGTGCATCAAAACGAGGTTCTTATGGGTCATGCAAATGTGTTTAGGTAGGTTCTATGTGGGAATGCTAGCCACACATTCACGATCGAGAAATATGTGAAGTTTACCCCCAAACTATGGTTTCTATGGTTTCTATGGTTTAGAATGCAAAATATGGTTTACAGTACAAATTTGAGTTAATAGGATTGGCTATAGGGTTTGTAAGCTAGGATTGGAAATGGTTATTAGGCTAGGATTACCATTCCTCAATGTCACGGCTCCCGTGGAGAAATAAATTATCAGAGTCAAGGAGATAATTATCGGATTGAAGGAGATGTCCTTATAGGATCAACTTCGAGATTTAAGGAAAATGCAATAGATATATTCAAGATAGAGTGGTATCTATTGTATTGGGCTATAAGGCATGAGTCATGTAAGTATCAATCTAATACAACCAATCCATAATGAAGCTCACGTGCATGTTATCAAGTTGTTGAAGTCTATTGAATTTATCAATCTATCAAGCACTCAATCTATCAACCTGTAAATAATCAATGAGATCATGAAACCAAAATATCTCATTACCACATACGTGACTACCTACCTGTGGTCATTCGACTAGACCATGGGGATCAGCTCTAATAGAAACGGTATACTTTAGCCTCCCGTGCTCGGAGTAAGGAAAAAAGTATCGTGACTTTGATGAGTTCTTGTTTGGAATTGTTTGTAGCTAGAGGTTTGTGCCAATAACTAAGTTTGTATAACGGTATACAATTTGACCTAGTCTATAATCTTCAAATACATAACCTTTTGTCTTTCGTGAGTGGGAAACCTATGTCAAATATTCTCCTTTGATAACCATCGACCTAATTAGAAAATGATTTCCCTCGAAGTTGCTTAATGAGACAATGAGGGTTTGCTTTCCATCCAAGCAACGTGCCAACCAATAGTGAGTGTGCCATTCATTGTCTCTGAGGGAAACCATTGCATATATGCATTAGAGGAATTTTGAGGTAAAAAAAGGGCCTCAAAACAAAAAAATGTACTATCAAAATCCACTTTAAAAGAACCAATCAATTCTAAAGGATGGCATCATCTATAACAGTTGAGGTGGCATTGGTTGAGTTAAAGATGCTTATTTGTCAAATTTTAAATGGTGAGTAAAAACCCATAGTTAACTATATCAATATTGTAAGTAAAGTACTAATTATAAAGATAGTAGTAATAAATTATTTTTTAATATAATATAAATGTATTAAAGTACTCTTAAAGTACTTAGAAAGAAAAGTACTTTTTATATTTCAATATAAAATAAATTACAAATACCAAAAACGTAAAATGTGTATTCAAAACTAAAATGATGTAGTTATTTTTTCAATATTTAAAATATATATGTCAAATCTTTATTTAAAAACAAAATCACTTAACATCTTATTAAAAAGACAATTTGATCTTATAATAAAAAGAATTTGATCATTAATAGTTTTTTGTTTTTTAAATACTTACTATATATATATAATATTATAATTATTATTTAAATATAAAAAATATATATTTATTTATATTATAAAAATAAAATATTATATTATAATAAATTACTATATATTTTCTCATCCAGTTGAATTTTAATATTAATACCACTTTTTTATTATTGAAATTTAGGTATTATTCAAGGTTTATATTTTATTATAACCTTTTAACTTTCCAAACATCAAATATAAATTAGTCACATACATTCAAGTTACAAAACCAAATACATACATAAAACCTTAATGTAACAAATTGAATGAACTATTATATCATAATAAGATATTATATTAATAAAAAATTTATTACATATAATAATAATGTTTATTACACATAATCTTAATTGCTTAATATTAACTCAATTTTTTTGGATAGAAATTTATGTACTATTCCTTCATCCCAATATTAACACTTTTCTTAAAACTTTATTTAATGATGTTATTAATTATTGCATTAAAAACATATGTGATGTGCATAATATATATCATAAGAAACTATTAAAAATGAGTTTATACTTGTTTTTGAAGTTGTATTATATATATATATATATATATATATATATATATTAATTTATAGTTTTATATTTATATTTTAAATTTTTTTTTTATTTGTTTATATATATATAAGAAATGACAATTTATTCATTTAAATTTAACTTTATGTTTAAAATTCAAAATTCAAAACATATTTTGAATATTGAAAAAGTAACTTATGTTTCAAATTTCAAAATTAATATATTTTATTTTATGAGTACATTACTTTATAAATACATTCATCATATTATATTCAAAAGTAATTTATGTACTCAAAAGTATTTACTTTTAGTCATTTCAAAGATAATTTTTTTATTGGTTTTATATTAGACATGTTTTCAATTTAACTTAACCATAGTTGCATTGGTTATAGTGTAAGAGATGAGTTGTAAATATACCTTCTCCATAAAATGCCTAACTCATAATATTTTATTATATCTCTTATGAGGCCCATTTTAAACCTCAAAATTCCTCCCAATGTGCCCTGTATAAAATAAAGTGTAGACCTAGGAATCATCTAACTAAACACAACTAGTCGTCAAACATTTCAAAGATATCAACATAATAGTCGAACCTGGTTGTATGAGATTTGAAACGTGGTCATAGTCATGTGAAATACTTGATTGGCCCTCCTCCAACTAAGATAAATCTGCAGTTATTTGTCAACCAATGGGGAGTGATACACGATCCCAACTGTCAACCCAATCTGTGGATTCACAGTTGTCCCATTCACCACTGCTATATGGATAACAAAAACAAGAGAGTTTCCTTTTCCACATTTCAACTATAGCATTGTATGACGTCATAACTGAATGGAATGCATGAGTTCCTTGGAGAGTCTTGCACTCATATAGGTGTGATCGATCTACATCTACCACCTCCCAAAAATATTTATGTACATGTGCTTTTTGAGATGATTGGTCTTCTTGCCTTCTAGCTCCCTGCCCATCACTGAAGAACACCATGCAATAAAGGTCTTTGCATCTCCAATGAGCGAAATTTTTGTGAATTTCATCTCTTACCTACGTAATGTAGTCTTGATGCATGCACCTACTCAATCATGTTCCCCTTTTCTATGTCTGGTCTCAAAATAGTTCCAAATATGTTGCACCATGTGCCTTTTGTGGATAATACACAACCATTGGAAAACATGGAAATTTTATGTAAGGTACCTCCTATATTTCAATGCCGTTGGGTGTGAAAAATGGGTAAAATTAAGGTATTTGTTGTTACTATAAAAGAAAAATCAATCATGTTAGTGGCAGTCTTTTTGTCTTACATGGCATTTAATTTTGTGAAGGTTTTCAGTTATGATCATCATTCATGGCATGCCATATCCCTTATTCGATTTAATGGATGACATGATGTCTACATCATGCAGTTTGGATGATCATACCAATTTTATGTTCAACAGCTTGTACTCCTTGTAAGTAAAACTACCCTACCTGTCAAAAGGCTTTGGGTGCAACATCCAAAGGTGGCCAAACCAAGGTATTTTCAAACTGTGAATCATAAAGAGGACCTAGCCAGATTAAAGTTGTTTTATATTGAATGAAAACATTCTCGTGCCGGATAAGCCTATGAAAGTTCTTAACCTAATACTCTTAACAAAAACCAGCAATAACGCATAAATATTAAATCTACCAAAAGATTTATCAACCTATCAGTATAAGCCTTTCACAGAAATCAATTCTCAATTTACATTTCTTGTTTTCTAATTTAGTTTTCTACATGCCACCATACTATTTGAGACACCAGATGAATGCCACTCAAATACCACTTAAATAGATGGCATCATGACACCATATTAATGTCTTGTACGAGTTCACGAAGGCTTTTGTTTGAGTTATTATCTCCCTACTAACTTGATTCTTAAATCATAAAAAAAAACTTCAACCAGAAATAATGAACCAAAACTAACACAACATAACCTGGGGCAGCCATTAGTGTCTAACCACCTACCATCACTTTCCTTGTTCGAAGTCGAGCATTGTTGGCTTCCTTTTTATTGAACTCAAATAAATTCTGATGACATGAATTTAATCAAACCGTAGAAAGTAACTCAGAGCCCTTTTTGTGTACATCTATTCCAAAAGAATATGATACCGGAATAATTCCATATAGGCAAAGTACGTTGATGAAAAGAACCAAATGTTACAATAGATCAGACTCAACTTTTTCTGGTAAATATAGTCACTGCTTAATCCTCAGATGGTACATGCATGCAAATCTACTTGTAATTTCTGATGGGAAAGAAATCGTTGTGTTTGGAAAACCATGTAAATGTATACCACAATTGGAATGTGGTAAAACAAAGTATACATACAACTAGAGCTTTTACGAAAAATGTTGGATTTCAAAATCAGAAGATCTTTCAACACCTGCAGCAAGGGTACTTGTAGTTCAATGTGAGTGAAACATTCTTCGTTTCCAGCAAGAGCACATGTAGTTGTAGTTGAACGATTGTAATCACTAGTAAGGAGAATCTGTACCAGTGATGCCTTAGAGTTTGATTTTGATTCTGTATTCTCTAGTTTATTTCTTTGTTTCCTTTGACCAACACTTATTCTTTCAATTTATATTATTTCCAAAAGCATTATACATACTTAAATCCATTTAGATATAGCATCAAAATTGCAAGAACTTTAGATTTAAACCAAAAGTCATCTTATGGGCTGCTAAAATATTATCCAGCATCGAATCTCTCAATGCCCTGGGATGATTTAATCTTATTGCTTCCAACTCCTAGAACCATTGCAAAAATACAGAGACTGATGTGCTATAATTCTCTAGATCCATGGAATCAGATATGCTCTCCAAAATAAGGAAAAAGATACATTCAAGCATAAACAAAAGATCACCAAAAACACCATATACGTGGTTCACCCCTAACCTGGGGCTACGTCCACCAACCGTTAGAACATATATTAATCGTTTTATAAGAAAAATTACATTCTGCAACATCCTTGTTGCCAAACTTACATTCAGAAGAAAAAAAACACTATACCCTCTACCATTGAGAGCGGCTCGAAGTTAAAAGTAATTTACAAGCAACTAGATCATGATGATCCAAAGTTCACAAACGAGCAATGAGGATTTCCCAAACCATGGTGACAACTCCAGTAGCAACCGCTCCATCAGCTCCTTCAGGTCAAAAATCAACAATTACATACAAGGAGATACACACAATCCAAGAATGCAAACACCGTCCCATATTAGCTAAACTAGCATAGACCGTCTAAACCGGGGTTTCTTATCCGTCTCAACTTTTCTAAGCTCAGAACTGGATATCTCAGGTTCTGGTATTTGATGAGTCGGTCATTTGGGTAAGCTCCTCTGGGATCGTGAAGGACGCAGACTCTAATGGTGTGAACCCCTTTTTTTATCTTAAAAATATCCAACATTAACCTAGAATTAGACGGGCCTGCCCTACTGTCCCTATTCAAAATTACATAGATTGGACCACACTTCGAGGAGTTGAGGGATGATTAAATTTAACTTCACAAACGAAAAATCCTTACAGACCGATAGTC
Source organism: Pseudotsuga menziesii (assembly GCA_001517045.1). Taxonomy (NCBI): domain Eukaryota; kingdom Viridiplantae; phylum Streptophyta; class Pinopsida; order Pinales; family Pinaceae; genus Pseudotsuga; species Pseudotsuga menziesii. The sequence continues at coordinate 32,916 of LPNX011045571.1, read as the reverse complement.
GTTGCTTGAGTCCTGTTATGTCAAACAACCTTAAGCTTATAGATGAGGCCGAGTTCCAATCCCACCAAAAGGTGTTGGGAGATTTTCTTACCCTAGCGCCCTGAATTTCAAAAGAAAAATTCCCATTGTTTAAGGAGGCAGTGGCTCTAATAGGATTCAAATAAGATTCTTATCCTAACGTAGTCTTAATGAAAAGATATAACAGTGTTTGAGAACCATGGACTCACAGGTTTTATTTATTATATAAATATACCTTCCAAATTCATATAAGCAAACCCGACCCATATCATTTAGCAGTAAAACAAAACGGGGTAATTCTTTCAGATCAGGTGCATATGACCCAACTTATACAGAAATGTGCTAAGGGTAATGTTTCAGATCTAATTGCAGCTTAAGCTGGAAGGGAGGCATACTTACAGGCCCGATCCAGGGTAGAGAAAGAAAATCGATAGTGAGGTTGTGGAACTCTCCACTCCGTCCATCACTGTTTCCCTTCGATATTGATAGATGAAACAAAAGGCAGTGTAATTCCTCTTCTAGCTCCCACGTGGATCACCAACTGAAAAAATGACTTACAGTTTCGGCTGCCCCCTTACAATGCCCCAAGCACTCCTATAAATATTGGTAAAACCCTACGCCTTTGTTTAACAGCCATCACGAATTCCGGGTAATCACCCACCATCATAGGTGACTGTCAGTCAATGGATTTACGCCCCATAACCTCCGCTCCATAGCAGTTCAACAAAAAATAAGAACGCTTCCATGATTTATGCCAAAATAAAGACGTTTCCTTAATCTATGCTTCCCAATATTAAATATTAGACAGAGATGGTCGAACCTGGGTTTAATGGGCAAGTATATACTCTATTTTTGTTTTATCGTCACAGACAAACCTAGCTATCATTGTCATTGTCTAGTTGAGGAGGATGACAATGAAACAGGACTGCATATTAAAGAAGGGCGCGTATAATTGCTTGAAATGTGTTTGTGGGTATTACCCAGCATACTTTTGTTGAAAAATTCCCCCTTTTAAAGTGTAGCAGCCCTAAATTTGTTTCAAAGTGAAAGCCGCCTAGATTGAGTTCAGAGCCTTGGAAAAAGTATCCAGGTTTATACAGGTTGCACTGCTGAAGGCTTATCTACACCAGAGGCAGAAAAAATGACTATTTCGAAAGGTTATCAATCTTCTTGTATGAAATCAAATAACCCCACAAGTTTTGCTATTTCATACATGATGCGCGGGTGGAGTTTCCCTGATGTGATTACAATAAATTTAAAGTTTGGATTCTAGCAAGGCCCTATTGTTTTTCCTTTTAATAATGTAATGTAATACAAATTCTTTGTTGGCTACACAACTTTCCACCACATATACTTTTATCTGGAGCTCCCTATACAGGAATGACTCGTTCCATTTTCCCACGATATAGTTATATATATATTTTTTCTATTTTATAAGAAATCCTTTATGTGTGTATATATATATATATATATTTCACCGTTATATAAATATATATATACATATACCTACTCTCATGTATAATATCCATGTTTTCTTCTTCCAATGCCTCCTGCTAATGTGAGGTGGAAGAATATTACGGGGGTGAGGGTTTGATATTCCCACTCTAAGATTTATTTGTATAGGCTGTATTTAGAAGCCCCTTTTCTTTTATGTGATTAATTCCCCCATTGTTAACACCCAACAAGTGTTCACTACCTCATCTACCCCACTACATGGCTCATTTGTCCATTTTCCTACCATATTTCCTTCAAAAACCCATAAAACCACCAAAAAGCCTCCAAAAGACCATAAAACCATCTAAAAAGCCTCCAAAAGGCCTAAAATGCCTCCAAAAGGCCAAAAAACCCTTTTTTCCTCCAAAAATATCCAAAATTCCTCTAAAATAGCAAAAATCCCCAAAAGGGAAGAAAAAACATAAAATAATGAGGAAAAGGAGGAAAAAACCCTAAACAGCTGCCCTAAACCATATGGTTTCCAAAAACCATGGGCCAGCACTCCACCACTAAAAAACTATAAATAGGTGGTGGAGACCCCTTATTTCACATCCACAATCAGAAGCACCCTTACTCTGCCAAAATTGCTCTTGAAGCCCTAGCTCACCCTTGAGCTACTTTCACCATTGAGAGCCCCTTTTGGCCCATCTTCCACCATCAAAGAAAGAGAAGGAGCAAGCTGGAGCTCGGAGCCACCAACTTGAACCAGCACAAAGAGCTTCACCAACCTCTACCTTGGAGGTAATATCAATAAAAAACCATTTTTTACATATTGTTGTTTTGTTTCATGCTTATGTTTAGATTAGTTTGTATTTCTGTTTAACATTTTTATTTACATCAATATAAACTGCTACTAAGGAGTCACTTCTCCTTAGTAGGTGCTCATTCGCACAAGCTAGGGGTAAAACCCTAGCCACAGTTTTGGCGACTACGCTGTTTTTCTTTTGAATCTCTGTTTTCAGTTTAAAAAATTATTTCGCTTTCGGCGGTCCTTTTCGGTGGCCACCGTAAACTGCATTTTTTCCCTCTGCAGTCGCGTTTCGACCGCACCTTTCAGGCCTTTACCCGTGACCCGACCGTGGCTATCAGACTTTTTTCGGCGCCCTGCATACGGATTCAAGTCTGTTACCTGCGATCCGACCACGGCTAATCAGCCTGTTTGCTGCGATCTGGCTGCATCTGTCGGCCAGAAAGCCGCGACCTGTCCGTGCCTGTTTCCCTCAAACCCGCGGTCCGACCGCCCGATTTCACCACAGACCCGCGTTTCTGTTGTTGAACCCATCCCCTTTGCTGCAATATTTTCTGCATCTGCACAGCCATCTGTTCCACCTGCAGCCCTACTTCCTTACAGCCTTTTCTGCAACCCCATTTCTGTTCCCTTTTACAGAATCTGTTTAAAATTTCAGCATTTTAATTCAGAAAATTTTGCATGTTAAAGTTTTGAATTTAGTATTATTGTTAGTTAGAAGGCTGCCCCTTTGTGTGGCACTTCTATTAT
>LPNX011045571.1:19501-29701 GCA_001517045.1 Pseudotsuga menziesii | reverse complement strand
TTCTGTTGACACTCCACCTATTGTAGCATAGCTATTACATTGGGTGTTTTGAGTTGGTTGTTGGCCTGAGTGCCCTATTTTTCGAGCTCTCCTTCTGCACACTTGGTTGCATTAGGATTTTTGAGCTGTTTTTACTCACTTCAACCCACAGATATTTGACACCATCTGTCACCATTGAGTCTCCAAAACATTCTCGGCGCCTCAGGGGAGAACCCCCATAGCATGGTTCACTTGACACCACCCGTCATCGACACAGATCATCTTCACTTGATACCACTTATCATAGATCTCGAGCCTTGTCACTTGACTCCACTCGTCAGCGGCATCGGACTCCGTCACCAGATATTGACGCCCCTTATTTTACTTCCGATTCTGAGCCCGAGTCTGAGAACCCCATTTACACTACCCCCACCAGCCCCATGGCTGGCATGACTTCCACTCCCTTCATGGTAGGGACCGTTGGTGGCACATCCACCACTACACCAGTGACCACACCCGCTGTGGGTATGCCCTCCACAGGGCCCCCATCAACCGTTCCCCTCACGGCACCTATTCCCGCAGCGGGAATACCTGTTCCCACTCCATCAGTGGTTCACACTACCCATGGTGGTGCAGTACCGTCCTATACCACCTTGGTTCCCCCACTTGGGGGAAACCTCCCTAACGCTACCCCTCCACCTGGGGGCATTGGCCCCAACTTGGCCCAACCCACTACCGTGTCACATCCTTCTTCTAGTTTGTCATTCATGGCTAGCCTCAACCTACCTGACCTAGCCAGATTGACCAACGACCCTATCCGACACGACCCTGAGTGGCCTCACATGCCCACCAAGCTCCCCTCTGACATCCCTAAGTTCGAAGCCAAGGCAGGTGAGGACCCACAAAACCACATTATGTCTTTCCATCTATGGTGTTCCTCCAACTCCATACTGGACAACTCTATTCACCTCCGTCTCTTACAGCGCACCTTCACTGGCTCTGTAGCCAAGTGGTATATCGAGCAACCCCATGGAACCCATGCCACCTTTACTTCCCTTGCCTCAACCTTCCTGCAGTTCTTCCAGTTACCTATCCGCTATGATGCGGGCGTTGAGATCCTCCTATCATGCAGACAAAACACGGCTACCCACATCACGGACCACATTCATGAGTGGCGTCGACACCGTAGCTTATGCAAAATCAAATTAGACGACCGTATCTTCCTAGATTGGTTCCTCAAATCCCTTCTTCCTGTCATTGCTAAGGATGTGGCATCCGAAAGACCCCATTCTGAAGAAGAGGCCATCCTTAAGGCCCAACAATTCGACCTTATTTACGCCCAGTCGGGTTATCTCTATACCATTATACCTGACGCCCCTCGCGGAGAGTCTTCCCAGCACGATGCGCCGGGGGCATCCCACGCTGCCGACGGCATCACTGGCCGTGTCTCTTCGCATCCTCAACCATTTTCCATAGCACGTCCTACCCCTGGCCCTGACCTTTGGCAGGCTACCTCCTAGTCTGGAATAACCAACTCCTATGCTCCCATGCAACATCACCACCATTCCCATGGACCCTCATGTCCACCTCAGTGTTTCGGTCACGCGACTCTCGCTTACGCCCCCCCGGTCACACCTTAGCCCTACTACCACCAGCAGGCTGCACCAGCTCCTGCGCCTTCACAAGCCCAACCCGCTTATTACCCGCCACAGGCAGCCCCTGCGGCAAACCCACAACCCGTTCCGCAGTCCTATTAGCAATCCCCTCAAGTTTCTTCCCCTGCGCAGCCTCCACCTACATATCATCCACCGCAACCTGCTCTAGCACCTGTGCAACCTCAGAATCCACCTGCTGCCCAAGGGCAAGTTTACACTCAACAAAACCCGCAGCAAAACCAGAACAACCAACGCAACCAGGGCCAACAAAATCGTGGCAGGGGCCGAAATCGTGGAAATAACCAACCTGCAGGCCAAGCTGGTCAACCACCTAATCCCCCTGATAATAATAATGCGGCCCCTACTAACCAAAACCCTGATCGCCCGCCTAAGTAGGCCAAAAACCCCAATTTGTGAACAAACCATCCTTGTTCTATTTGTGGGGTCTATGGCCACTACACACATTTTTTCCCACACATGGAGCAAGTTCGACAACTTTGGGCTGAAGATGCCCACCGCCAAGGGCAGGCGGCTCCTCAAACACCACCCAACCCACCACAACCTCAGCAGCCACCTTTGGTGCTGCAAAACCCCTTACCAACCCAAGGCGTAGTGAACACCCAACCATTGGCTCCCCCTCAAGCCAACGCACCAACCCAACAACAAATCACTTACGCTGCTCCTGATCAACCCATGCATGACTCAGGTACCCACCACTTGTTGATGATGTCATCCGATGAGGTCAACCTCCAGACCCGGCGGACCCAATATGGCACCACCCCTGAAGCCCCTCCCACCGATAAACCCACTAATGCTCATCCCACTGATCAGGCGTTACGTATACCTCCACTTCCACTAGATGGCGTTCCCAAAGCACCTCGTTTCCTGCTTCGCCGTATCAACAATAACCCCAATGCGCGGGCTGCGTCCAACTACAACATTGTCGATGACTTAGCCCAATCCCCTGCAGCCATGTTTGTGTTAGAAGTCTTAAAAAACTGCCCTTCGCAGTGCAAGACTTTACTCTCAGCCATTGGGGCTATCGATCCAAATGATTCGAGTTTAATGGCATTTGATTTGGACCAATCTGAACCCCACATGCCTTCCACTTTAGCATTCCAAGTTTGTGTTTCCGTTCGGAATTTTGTCATCCATCGATGCATTATTGATGAAGGTGCCTCTACATGTGTCATGTCCACCCTCATCTGGCAGAAATTGGGATCCCCCCCTCTCCAGCCATCCACTACTGCGTTGCGAGCCTACGACGGTCGTCCAGCTCAACCACAAGGCCTATTAACTAACGTCCCCATCTACCTGGCTGGCAAAACCATCCTCATCAACATCGAGGTTATCAATGCATAGCTTGATTATAATCTTTTACTTGGTCGCAGCTACATGTACGCCATATGGGTGGTTGCTTCTTCTGTTTTTTGTACCATGATGTTCCCCCACGAGGGATGCATGGTTAAGGTCGACCAACTCACCTACTATGATCCCAATGCCCCCGCGGCACCCGAAAATGTTCTCCCCATGGTTGAGCAACCTGTTTCGGATACCACCACCTCATTTCTTTCCTCTATGGGGCCTGGAGTTTACTCAGACGCACCAATGACCTCAACCTTCCAATCTATTCCACCCCCGTCACCCGCCACTGACGTGTCCGACCTATGTACCCTGTCCCATCACACGCAAACTCCTACTAATCAACCGCCCTTGTTGCCTAAACCCCTTTTGGTACCTAGTCACATTGGTGCTACCCCCACCCATACCATTCCTTTCCTCTTCCCTCCATTAGGAGTAGTTAGCGCCTCGGTCATGGCTACCCTCAGCCTCCCTGGTTTAACCTTAGGATTACCCATTTGGTATCTTTCGCCTCCCGTTCCCCCACCGACACCAAATGTCGTCCTGCAACCGGTGCAACCCATTGTCACTACTAGTCAACCACCTCCCGGTGTCGCTACCCCATCGTCCTCCACGAACCCACCCCCTCCTCTTACCAAACCCACTGGGGGCAGAGGTCCCCAACCTTACTCTGCTGTCCCACCTCCCAAGATAGTCAAAAACCCCCCTGTGTTTCGTGCTCCTCCCAAATGCTCGCTGTGCGATGAGTTGGGCCATGCGACTCACCAATGTCCTCAGTTACCGGCATTACAGGAACACATGGAACTGCTTGACGACAACCCCACTATCCCGGTTGTCCACCTTGATCCAACCCCCAAGCCTCGCAACAAATCCCTGCGCACTAACCACCCCTGTGCCATATGCGGTATTTACGGGCATTACACAAATAATTGTCCCGATCTCCCCGATTACAGAGCAGCTCTCTTTGAGATGAACAATCTGGATCTTGAGACCGCACCACCCACCATTGAGGAGATCCACCCCCTGCGTTCTCCCCCTTCTAAAGAGGTTAATACCATTTATATGATCTCTTCCGCCGCTACTCCCTCATCAACCGATTTGACGACACAAACTTTCCGCATTGATGAGGAGATCCTCGAGGCTCTCACTTCCCCGGAGTATCCCTGGGATGACATGCACCATCATTCCTACTTTCTCCTAGATGAATCGTCTTCTAACACTGCTTCCCAATTTGCAGTTGAATCCAAATACTTCCTTCCCCCCAAGGTCGACTGGTTCAAGGACCCTATTCCTGCTCCTAACGCCTTCGAGGAGGGTAACATGGCCAACATCTCACTTGTCATCCAAATTGATATCGCTGCTCTAGGAAGCACCCCCGAACTCATTACTTTAGGAGCCTCTTGCAGTGAGCAAGAGATTGAGGAATACAAAAAACTCTTCAGAGAATTATGTGATGTCTTTGCCTGGTCCTATATCGAAATTCCTGGCCTTGACCCTACCATTATAGAGCACCACATTGACACATGGCCTGATGTACCCCTCGTTTGTCAGAAACAACGTCCCATTCATCCCTCAAAACTCCCAGCTGTCAAAGCAAAAATTGAGAAACTTCACACGGCAGGATTCATTTATCCCATTTCCTATACCACCTGGGTTTCAAACCCTGTTCCCATTAACAAAAAACAAGGCACCATTAGAGTATGCACTGACTTCCGAGATTTAAACCGCGCCTGTCCCAAAGACAATTTCCCCACGCCATTTATTGACCAGCTCATCGATGCGTGTGCGGGGCATGAAGTCCTCTCGTTCATGGACGGTTTTTTCGGATACAATCAGATCCAAATCCGAAAGGAAGACCAATACAAAACTGCCTTTACTACCCCATGGGGCACCTTTGCCTATCGCATCATGCCTTTTGGCCTAAAAAAATGCTGGTGCCACATTCCAGTGGGCCATGACCTATTGCTTTCATGATTTGGTCCACATCCTGCTCGTCTACCTTGATGACCTTACAGCTCGTTCCTGGAAATGATTAGACCACCTTAACGACCGCTTGAACCCACACAAGTGTGTCTTTTGCGTTCTGGCAGGCCGATTGTTGGGTTTCATTGTTTCCCAGAAAGGAATTACTGTTGATCCCCTGAAAGTCCAAGCCATCTTAGACCTTCCCCCTCCTCGCACGCTCCGGCAACTCCAAAGCTTGCAAGGGCGATCCAATTTCCTTCGACGCTTCGTTCCTGATTATGCCACAACCGTTCATGGTTTCTTACGCCTACTCCGTACCCACATCCCCTTTGTCTGGGACGAGCAAGCAAAAGCTGCATTCGAAGCCCTCAAGAAAGCTCTCACACAAGCCCCTTTGATCTCCCCTCCGGATTTTTCTCAGGATTTCATTCTCTACGTCTCAGCTTCCGAGCATGCTGTGTCCAGAGTCTTGGTTAAAGAAGACACTTCACACCAAGAGCATGTCATTCACTATGTCAGCCAGACCTTTTCTGACCCACCCCTATGTTACCCATATGAGGAGAGATTAGCCCTAGCAGGGGTCTTTTCTGTCCAAAAATTGCGACACTACATTTTACTTAGTCATACCACAGTCATCGTTGACTCCAACCCCATGGTATATCTCCTAAACCGACGGCTCCTGCAAGGTCGTATGGCTAAATGGGTAATTATCCTCCAAGAATATGACCTCACATTTCGAACACCTAAGAGCACTAAAGCCCTTGCGCTTGCCCAGCTCATCACTGATCTCCCTTCCTTTCTCCTGGCCCCACCCATCTCCGATGAGTTACTTGACAATCACTTGTTCACTATCTCGTCTAATGATCCATGGTACGGTGATATCTTGTTATACTTACGCATGCAGAAGTTCCAACCCACAGTCACTCGTAATGGACATCGTCGTATCCATCACCAGGCCTCTCGCTACCTCCTCTTAGGAGATGTCCTTTACCGGCAAGGGGTCGACACAATTCTTCGTCGCTACCTTACACATGAGGAAGCTGAACACATCCTTAATGATTGTCATAGCGGTGCCTGCGGCGGCCATTTCTCAGGGATGGCCACTGCCCAAAAGGTCATCCGCACCGGATACTTCTGGCCCACAATTTTCACTGACTGCATCACTGCGGTCAAGCATTTCCATAACTACCAACTTTTCACCCCTAAGGCCCAGACACCGCCTGCTCCTTTACACCTAGTCGTCACCGTCGGTCCCTTTTGTAAGTGGGCCATCGACTTCATGGAGTGTCGACCCCCATCTGCGAATGGCCATAAGTATATCGTTGTCACCGTCGATTACTTCACCAAATGGGCGGAAGCCATGCCCACCTTCAACTGTACCGCTAACACTGCTGCCCGTTTCTTTTTTAACCATGTTATCACTCGATTCGGGGTCCCTAAACAGTTGGTCTTAGACCATGGATCACACTTTGAATATTCCGTGTGGCGCGAGTTATCCACCCTCCTCAAGTTTGAACACCAATTTTCCTCTGCTTACTACCCTCAAGGGAATGGTCAAGTAGAAGCTGTTAACAAAATCCTAAAAACCATCCTCCAACGCACTGTTGACCGGCATAAGTCCAATTTGCACCATATGCTTTTCCCTGCCTTATGGGATTACCGTACCTCCACCAATACCGCCACTAGTTTTACCCCGTTTCATCTCGTTCACGGTGTAGAGTCTGTCCTCCCCATCGAGTGTCAGATACCCGCCTTGCATATCGCCGTCGAGCTCCTCCCCGATACCTCCCCCCTTGAGCTACGTTTGCTATCCCTTGAACAAGCAGATGAAGATCATCGGGCCACTCTCCAGAACATCGAACCGGCCAAAAAACCGCTCCAAAGCCGGTTATGACAAACATGTCCACCCTCGAACTTTCCACGAAGGGGACCTCGTCCTCGCCTATGACCAAGCCCACGACAAAACCGGTAAAGGAAAGTTTGAATCCATGTGGCAAGGCCCTTACATTGTGCAGACTTGCCTCGGCAAGGGGGCATACATTTTAGCCGATTCTGAAGGCCACCCTTTACGCAATCCCCGTAATGGGTTGTATCTTAAACGCTTTTAACCATAACTAAAACCGTGACCTCATTGGTCCGTATTGTACAATTTGATCTCTTTTTTGTTTTTCACCTTCTTTACCATCCTCTTACATTCATCATTTTTTGCATGACCACAGATGGACCATCTTCCACCTCGCTACACTGGCTTCGTTGATGGCGCAAGCCGCTGGTCTCCCAACCTGGCTTCTGCAGCATGGGTCTTATATTCCCCTTCCAACGAACTGATTCACCTTGACGGATTATGTATAGGCGCTGCTACCAATAACCAGGTGGAGTATGATGCTGTGACTAGTCTCCTGACTGCTGCCCTCTAGATGGGCATATGTCACCTTCATGTGTTTCTGGACTCCCAGCTACTTGTCTCCCAGCTCAACAACTGCTACCAGGTGTGTGATCCTTGCCTATTTAGAAAATTCCTGCGTACAAAACAACTTAGCCGACAGTTTGAATCCATCACATTCACACATGTCCCAAGAGCTTACAATAGTGTCGCAGATCAAATGGCAAATAACATCCTAGATTGGCATATCAATCACACCATGTAACACCTCCATCCTGCATAGCATGTCATCAAAATATATAAAAACCCAAAAATATTGCATTGCATCAACATTTGCATCCATAAACATAAACCATAAAACCACATAAAATACAGAAGGGGCATCCACGTGCCCAACATCCTAGACTACTTGCATCCACGTGAAATACAAACATATTACACATCATAAAGCGCATCCATGTGCATACAAATAAGACAACATCACAAAAAGGTGCATCCATGTGCCTATATATATCCAAAAATACATGTCACAGTGCTATACATGTCCTGAGTACCCCTGTACTCAACTATACAAAAAATGCCTGTACATCCCTACAGCTCATAAAATACACACCGTAGCTACAAAACTCGGGGGAAGTCCCCTGCACTCCCTAATGAGAGTCGTACCCCACGTCACTGCCGGTATCTGCTGCCTCTGAATCCTCCCCTCGCTCCTCCTCCGGCGAATCCTCATCCCCTACGGGCTCCTGTACTCGTACCCTATCCACCAAGACAGCCACCCGGATCACAATGGATCTGAAATCCTGGGGTGCCCTCATGCAATCCTGAACCACGTCCGGATCGATGTCTCGCCACCCCTCGTCGGTCACACCCACCATCAAACGGTCCAGCAGGGACCGTACAGACTCGAGCGTCCCCTCCGCATCCCGGCGACGCACCTCCCCTCGCCCAGGCAGAGCTGGAACGGCCACAATCCCCCTCCATGCCACATGCCCTGGCGGCGGCCTCGGGCCCACATCTGCAGATCACACATTTGTCAGTAACAATATATCAATCAACTATCATATATAAAACTTGACAATGCAATCAAACCATACGTACCATCTGGTCCCCATGCCTGTCCCGGCAGCCGTGGTGCCTTTGGGTCTCTGGTGTAATCCATATCTCTGTATGGATAATCATCAAGCGTCAACGGTAGCTGGAGCCACTGTAGGTACAACTCTTGTGTGAAGTACCTACCAACATCACCGACACCATGGCGGCGCATCATCTCATCCCACCACACCATCCACAACTCTCTCAAGCCTCCTGCTTTGACCGGCACCCTCGGCCGCAGTGTGGGTACCCTCTCCATAAAGAATGCAAATAAAAAGGAACCATAGAAAAATCCCTTGCCAGATTCCTTCGCTGCTATCAGCTGCCGCTGCACGCAGGTCAAGAACATCTGGCCCCACGCATAATAAACACCGGCCAGTACGCGCTCCACTAGCTGCATCTGACCCCCAGACACCTTCTCCGGTGACTGGGATCCCAAGACGCGCACCACGCATGCTGCCATGGCCCGCACTGTTGGCTCCTGTAGATCTCTCATCAGAAGTGCATTTCTATGCACCCGAGCCTCTGGACCACAGAACCGCTCCAGCATGTCATCCATATCTATGTCCTCGGATACCCGCGGCTGTGTGTCTGACACCCTACCCAGACAGGGAAACCCCGTCAGGAAGTATACATTAGTCAGGGTGAGGTCCACCCTCTCACCCTGCACTCGGAAAGCTTGTATGTCTGGCTCCCAGAAACCAACCAGTCGGTTCAGCAGCAATGCTGCTGAACGCATCATAGGTACCTGGGTGAACTTCAGCAGTCCGAATAGCCCCAGCATCGATTGTACCCGGCGATCCTCTCGGACGATGGCCATAATCTCATCCGGTATCTCCCGCTCTCTCCATAGCACCTGTGACATCCTGTAAATCACACCAAGTAGACTCATCAGACTCATGTCAAACAAATAGTAATCACCCTTCCCCCAACCAAAAACCCAAATAGCTCGGTCCAACACCGAGGCTTGAGGGTTCCATGCCGCGGCTGTCGGGCCTACAGTCGCAGTTCCTAACCACAGCTGTCAAGCCTGCAGTCGCGGTCCCTAACTGTGGTTGTTGAGCCTAAACCCGCGGTTCTGACCCAGAAACCCGTGGTCCACCCCACATGGACCGTACAAATAGTACCCTGGGAAACACTACCTCCCCCCAAACCCAATGACAAAGCTGGTATGAGTTTGACGGAATACCTGTATCTCTCGAATCTGAAATCGGCCGGTCGGATCGTCCAGAAATGCCACCTCAGCTCTGGTCCACTCTGATCACTAGTCAAAGTCAAATAGTACAAATAACACTTGTCATGTTGGGCCCACTTACTATTTATAGTCCATTGACGTTTTTCTTGCTTTGGTCGTACTGAACCCATACGAAGTCCGTTTTTTGCACCGTTTCCACCATTGGAATCAGCACGACGAGCCCGTCACACTAATCACCTTGTTACATTATTTTTTCACACTTGTTATATCGCCGGATTCATTTTTCCGAGCTCGTGATGATGCTTGAGATCATTTCTCACTCTCCCTTGGTACAATTTCAACATTGTGTCCAGACACCTTGCTGCCTCGATTTGCTTGCCACATCGGCTGCCATCAGATTGTTCCGCACTTTTTACATGAGCCATCCACTCCTGCCATACTGCAAATGTTTCATTATTTTTCCACTATTCATTCACCCTGCAAGGAGGCCCACCAGTGTTTCCCCCCACCCTCGTTCCTGGTCATCATAAATGTTCCTTGATTGAACACTTCCTCCTTGCCTAGCC
>LPNX011045571.1:0-19180 GCA_001517045.1 Pseudotsuga menziesii | reverse complement strand
CTTATTGCTTTCAGACTCCTTAAAATTGAAAGCAACCACGAGCATGAACTGTCCTGGGCTCGTAAAATCCGCACGACAGTACCATTCTATCACTTCAGAGTATTCTTATTGCTTTCAGACTCCTTAAAATTGAAAGAAACCACGAGCATGAACTGTCCTGGGCTCATATAAATCCACATGACAGTACCATTTTATATACACACTTCTTCTAGTTCCCTAACCCATGAAGAAGTCCCCCCGTGCCTCTTGGCGCTATGATCGATCCTCTCGGCAGCACCCCCACTTAGGTCGCCTTTGTTCAGAGTATTCTACAGTCTCCTGCCTTTTTACCACAACTTGAGTCTCCCTCAGCCTAGTCACCCTCCCAGATCCAATACAACTATGATCCCCTTACCACCAGTCAGTTTCATATGCTTCCCGATCATCCCCGCCATCATACTCTAAACAAAGGAAGTTTGAGTCCACCCACTCTACTTGCCCAGTTATTCCCCCAATTTATCCATCCTCCCATCAGTACTATCACATTTCGGTTTTCCACCTCGCGCTCCTGTCAAGGAAACATCATTGCCTTGATAGTTGCAGGTCTCTCTCTGTCGACGACAGCCCCTCTATTCCAGAGGATAGACCCAGAGGCCCCTGCGCCTTGGACCCATCACCATCTGTGATGAGTGCCTACGGACCATTTTGGGAGGAGTCATCATTGCCTCTCCGAATGGTTGTTTCTCACATGCTCGACTTCAGCACCTTGATCGCATCGTTGAGAATCGCCCAGGATTTATATCCCTTCCATTGTTTGGTCGAAGACCCCGGATTTCCCCCGACTCTAGCACATTGGTGAGTCACTTTGGAACGCCTAGTTATATGTTCCTGTGGATTTTCGGGCTGCGTTGGCGATTGTATTCGGAAGCCATTCAGTTCCATGCTTCCTTGAGTACCCAGTTCAGTTCCAATTCAGTGTACCATTGCGAGTATGACCCTTGTCACTCTGGTCCAGCAGCTCATCAGTTCCTTTGGTACCACATTCAGTAGCACTGCTGTCATTCCAGTGCATCATTTTTTCAGCTCAGACATGATCAGCCCAGTAGTATGTCCCAGATTTGAGTCCCTTCTCGACTCTTCTGATATACACAGTGGTTGTTTATGTATCCTACAGGTCCCCCTTTTCGGGCCTCATAGTTATGTTTATGTATCTTGATACGAGCATGGGTATGCCCGCCTCGTCCATATATTGAGATTCTTCCTCATTCAGTATTTGAGGCCATGTATATGTCAGGACCCCATTGTTATTTTTATGTTATATCCTGATACGAGCATGGGAATGCTCGCCTTGTCCATATGATCAGATGATTCCTCATCCATTATTAAGGTTATGTACTTTTAGTTCTTGCAGTTGGTTCGGGATCGTTGTTCCAGGCTTCAGTTTGTTTCTTCTCTTCTCCACACCCCAGGAAAACCATATATGACTTATGATGTCCATCGGCCATACGATGAGCTCCTTCCCTCGCACATCAGGGGGCAATCTGTTAACACCCAAAAAGTGTTCACTACCTCATCTACCCCACTACATGGCTCATTTGTCCATTTTCCTACCATATTTCCTTCAAAAACCCATAAAACCACCAAAAAGCCTCCAAAAGGCCTAAAATGCCTCCAAAAGGCCATAAAACCATCTAAAAAGCCTCCAAAAGGCCTAAAATGCCTCCAAAAGGCCATAAAACCATCTAAAAAGCCTCCAAAAGGCCTAAAATGCCTCCAAAAGGCCAAAAAACCCTTTTTTCCTCCAAAAATATCCAAAATTCCTCTAAAATAGCAAAAATCCCCAAAAGGGAAGAAAAACATAAAATAATGAGGAAAAGGAGGAAAAAACCCTAAACAGCTACCCTAAACCATATGGTTTCCAAAAACCATGGGCCAACACTCCACCACTAAAAAACTATAAATAGGTGGTGGAGACCCCTTATTTCACATCCACAATCAGAAGCACCCTTACTCTGCCAAAATTGCTCTTGAAGCCCTAGCTCACCCTTGAGCTACTTTCACCATTGAGAGCCCCTTTTGGCCCATCTTCCACCATCGGAGAAAGAGAAGGAGCAAGCTGGAGCTCGGAGCCACTGTCTTGAACCAGCACAAAGAGCTTCACCAACCTCTACATTGGAGGTAATATCAATAAAAAACCATTTTTTACATATTGTTGTTTTGTTTCATGCTTATGTTTAGATTAGTTTGTATTTCTGTTTAACATTTTTATTTACATCAATATAAACTGCTACTAAGGAGTCACTTCTCCTTAGTAGGTGCTCATTCGCACAAGCTAGGGGTAAAACCCTAGCCACACCCATGATCGAACCCTAGGTAGGTATGTTCGCAAGTAGGTAAATTACTAATTACGCGCGTGAGAAAATCTTATAAACGGCTCAAGTTCAATGGTGAGGTGAGTGGCCGGTTCTAACGATAACTAGTTGCCATTATTCGACCTCCATGTTTTTCCTCTATTGTTTTGTTTCGAGTCGTTTTAATCAAGCGCAATGTACTTTTGTTCTGAGAAATTGATCACCTACCTACTAAGGTTTTACTGGTGAGGCCTTGGCCTTGAGCTCCTCACCAGAAAATGAGTACAATTATAATGGACTATTATCCAATCATTTAGGGAATATAAGGGGGACATCACATCCTCCCTCCCTTGAAAATAATACCATCCTCAGTGTTCTAGTTTTCCAGCCCATCTATCTTCTTTTCATGATGCTTGCCTTTTTGCTTCGCCTTTTCCTTCCCGATCTCTTTTGATCCTTCATGTTTCTTCTCAAGTTGTTGTCACTCAAAACTTGCATTTTTCCTGCAACAAAATCGAGTCTAGCCCAAGCAATTCATGTCACAATCATATTTCAATCTATAACATAAAATATGGGTCAGTTTGCATTATAACAATTCACAATTTATTGGTATCATACATCCAGTTATTTCCATAACACAATTTGTTCACCAATAAACACTAATTATGACCCTTTTGCTATGGGTTTTATCTCCCACTTTTGGATAGTTATGTCGTCCTCGACGTGAGGGAAAAATCACTTCCTCAAATTACCCACTGAGCATGCAATAGTTACTTGGAAATTTGTCAACATGTTTTTCATTCGTTTTGTTTTCCAAACTCTCTATTGAGTTTCTTTTCCATTCTTGTGTGGACTTACAATAATTTCTGAGGTTACTCTCCCTTTTAACCACTAGTTAAAAGTTTTCCCCTCAGTGACATCAAACAGCATCCTATTTTCCAGATGTCCAATTTTTCCCAGGTATTTTTGCCACACCATATGCCTAACACCAATGTGCTCACACGGCAATCGCTTGCCTAACACCATTGTGCTCCCGCGGCATGTGTAATGTCCCTCTTATACCTGTAACATACCTTTTAGTTCTTCTAAGTAAAGTTGTGAGAAGATTGGGGTAAAATTTTTCTCCTTAAAAATATTTCCTTTTATTTTATCACTGTTTTCCTTCTGACATGTTTCACATTTTGTGGATACACCATACTCTAGGATATAAAATTGCCAAGAAATCCCTTCTTAAACTTATTCATATTCTGTGTAAATCTTTTACCCAGTAACCTATATATATATTGTATAGCTGATTATACACAACACCATAATTTTAAACCCAACTTGAAATGTCCTTATGTCCTTCCCGCAACAACATAAAAATATACCAATGGCTTATGCTTAGTAAAGTAAGGATTAATTTGGCACAGAAAATATATTGGAATGTTCTTCCATTATAGTCTGGGAACTAAACCATGCATTAATTTCCCCACATCAATACCATTATATTAAATGACGAAATTCTTTGCATAATATTCCTATAGTAGTAATCCCTGAACTTTTCTTAAAACCCTTTTAAAAATATACCTGTATTATGAGCATGAATAGGCCAAACAGCTTATGTAATTCCTATGAGCATGAATGAGATAAACAACTTATGTAATTCCAATGTGTATGAATAAGACAAACAACTTATGAATGAGATTACAACTTAGTTCTTAGTCAATTTTATGCATTCAATCTGTGTATACCTGCTATCCCCAATAAAGAAAACTGAACACACGACATGTATAAATTTCTTAGTTGCAAAGTACAAGATTTTCCAGCATCTTAAACTATGACAAACAATAAAAATAAACATCAACCAAGAGAGACACAAAAGTATGTGGTTCACCCCGTTATTGGGGTTACGTCCACCAAACAGTTTATCATGTATTATTTCTAAGAAAAAATTTACATTCTCCACAACACCCTTGTTGCCATGCTTACTTGCATCTATACAGTGGTTTACCCAAAAATAAACACCCTCAGTACTTATGGTACTCGGGAACCACCTTACCAAAATTTAATGTTACTTCTATACTTAAAAAAAAAATCTCCCCGACAACTGTGCATCTAATAATACACTTTCTGCTCAACAAAAATAAAATCCTCTTCTTATCTATATATTCATTTTGATGTTTCCTACCCCTTTTTTAAGGATATAACAACTTTTATAACTCTGGTGCACAGTCACAGTTTTCTGGAGGCTTATTCATTTTGGAGCTCCTTTTCTATTCTTACTAACTACATGCGTTTGTTATTATATTCTTAAGAACACCCTACATGGAAAAGCTTTTAGAACAAAAACGAAGGTGAACTGATTCGGTCATACCTGTTCCATCAACATTTGCCCAACACTTTGAAGGCTTCCACAGCATTCTCATTCTGTGCATATCCCATACTGATAGCCTTTCCAAGATAGTAGTTATTGTTCAGGAATTCTATCAAGATAGTCAATGCACATACAGCAATAACCCCACGCTTTTGAATATAAGTTCATGAGTTGGTTTTCGGCAAAAATGCCAGTCTTTAAACTCTGTTTTGAATATGTGCGCATGAACAGATTTTCCATCTTCCATAGATTTTTGTAGTAGCATAATCGCTTCAATGACAGTAGTCATCATTTTCTGGTTTTCCGAAAAGCAAAAATGTTTGGAAGATTGCTCGAGTTGACTATCGATGCCTAATATAATCAATTTATATGTTGGGTGACCCTCCTTTAGGTAATTCAACAGTCGGAGTGTAGTTCCATCAATAATTACCATCATACAGAGGCACGAAGTTTACAAGTCTAACCTGATAATAGATTTAACGACCCTATGAACTCAACCGTCCTCCTGGACATATCGCAGACATATAGTTCAGAGTTCTATTTCTCTGGGGAAAATAAATCGATTTTATTTTTCATTAAAGTTGGTAAATGTATGCGTCTCACAAGATCCTAGATGGGGATTAAGAAACCCTCTTGAACAGGATTAACAATCCCCCTATCGATCTGAATGATGTAGGGCACATACGTTGACCGAGATATGAAAATTTAGGTATTAGTGGATACACCAACATTTTGGAATGGAAAAACATTTCATATCCTTAAATCGGAAGGAACTTCTATTCCTCTACATAATGCGGTAGCCATAGAAAAACTCTTATATTTTAACAATAAATCGTGAGAGCAACTGACAGGTTGCAGTCGCCGCGAGGGTGTGATGTATACGAGGTTAGGGTTTTTTTTTCCAGAATGGTTTAGAGTTATCTCTCATAAGGCATGCACAGCTTACCATCCTCATAGAAAAACTCAAATTTAAACAACGGCTAAGCATTTTGTTAATTTCAAACTTGCAAGAAAGAGATGGACGCATCTACCATACAAATACTCGAAGGCTGTGGACTTTCAGTAAGTTGTTACTCTAAATCAGCCAATAACCTAAATTTTGTCCTGAATAGTAGACCACGTCTAGATAATTTAAATGTCATACTTAAGATTAAACAAATGCCCCAAGCCTGATTGTTGATAAAAAAAAATTCCGATGATAGGAGTAAGACATTTACCCTGAGATTGATCATACCCGAGGATGATTGTAGGGCGAAAATTGCCAATTCTCTGGTTCACGGTCTGAGTAAACTCAGATCCATTTTCCCCACGGCATACTCCTCTGCCCAGCTATTTTCTCCCCATTCCAACCTCCGGCGTGGCTCAAGCTGGAGATTTCTACTGAATATTGCACCTCCCCTTCTCCATGAAATCGCAGTGAGAAATATCACATTAATCTCTCCCTGGAAGACACACAGAGAGGCAGCGATGGAATCCTCCCCCCTCACAGTTTTTCCACAGCCAAATAAAAATAATCGGGTAACTCTCAACGCATCTGAAATCACAGTCATGAAATCCGGCAACGTCCCCACAATTGGTGGCTTTGAGTGGGGTGAATTAATCTCTCCACTGTCGGTGGCTGTGCGTGAGGCAAAACAGGCCCTCCACAATTCATTCTTAGTAACGCCTCGTTGATTTTATCACCGCAATTAGGTAACGGGTCTTTTAAAACCCTTGACCATGAATTTTCTGGTAACGCCTCTACAATTATTGGTCAGAAATTTAAGTAGAGGTTTCCACTCTCCTCGCCTTTCTCCATACTCAAAGGAATAAGTGGTGTGTCAAATAATACATGTACATATCCATATATTGACTTTGCTTTTCACCTAATTCCCAATTTGTAGGTATAAAGTATTGATTGTATGTCAGGCCCCCTTCTTATAAATTATACACGGGTTCCCTTTAATATATATAATACTCCCGTATATATATATTTGTATATCTATAAGCATAATATAATGCTGTATATCCTTTATATTTATACCTATATATGAAAACTCATTTCTTTGCTCATAGTACTCCTCATATAAATATAAGGATATACTATACAGGCATACAATAATGCCCTGCCCTCATCTATTTACTTTTTCCTGAAGCTGGTTAAGTCGCTTGGTGGTTTTTCCTTATTTTTCCTATTAAATTTTTTATGACTAAACGACCCTTCCATGTCAAAATCAATAAGAGGGTAACTCTCCTCCATCCTAGCTCAAACATACTTATAGCTAAAGGATAGCCGATGGTAGTTTAGTTTGGGCTGATTATGGAAATAAATAGGAGGTCCCTAATCTTACGCCTTTGCCTTCATAGGCTTAATTTTCCCATCATTAAGCTGCGACCAGATCCTAAGCCTACAACTTGGATCCTCGACTATATTGATTTTATCATTTTTTTCTTCTGGCGGGGCCTTGTCCTTGAGCTCCTCACCAGAAGAATGAGTACATCATACATTCAGAAACCCAAATTTCTTGGGGTGTGTAAGAGGGACATTACAGCATGTATGCCTAACACCCATGTGCTCATGCAGCAATCACTTGCCTAACACCATGGTGCTCCCGCGGCATTCAAATTTTTCCTTGTTCGTAAATTTTAATATTCAATATTTGACTATTTGTGATGCACACTCCTTAGTGTTCAGCATGAATTACTATCATTGTCCTGATTCATGAATCGGCTACAAGGTTAGTCAAAGCATTTATTTATAATCCAAGACTTAATTAATCAATTACCAGAATTTCACAATTAGTAGTGATTTCAATTGTCATTCCCAAATTACATCACCGCGTAATTTATCTAGAAAAATTACCCCTTACTTTTCTCTCGGCAATTGGGTGTAACTTATAAACGCGGGAGGATTCTACAGACCGTAGTGCACGTCAACTGCATCAATGGTCAGAATCTTAATAAAACCTGCAATGTTAGTATAACATCATCTACAATTAATCATTGGTTTCTCAAACACGAAATTCGACGATTTATAATGAGTAAGACGTCACCCATACTTAATCCTTATTAGTTAAGGCACTGAATTACTAACAGCCACTTTCAGCTGATAGTATTCCTAGCATAACGTGAAATGTTAGCACATAACATTGTACACCATTCATCAATTATTTTTACAACTTCAGACATCCTTACTTGTCTATATATTTGGATATTCGCTAGTGAAGGGGTATTTATTCCCCCTTCATGTGTGGAGATGCTAGGGACACAAACATTCCAATAATGTTAGTAACTCAAGGTAAAACATAATTTCAATTACTTATGTCCTCTTGTACAACCTTTCTAGCTCATTCAAATGCAAACCTTTCCACAGGTGCACTCCTTCTAGACAATCAGTAACATGAGGTGCAACATACCATGCTTTTACCTTAGCTGAGTCGTAGGCCAATCCATAAGCCATCTGGCTCCCTTTCAAGGAAATCCTGTAAGGAATGTTGTTGTCCTAGTAAAAGTGTGTAAGAAACCAATAATGTCAATGAATATATACATAACCAACTGTATAACTCAACTTTTGCATACTAATAACTTTTTTTTTTAAAGGATACATTACCACAGTGGTGTTATTGTAACTAACTTGAACACTTCTTCCAGCTACTCTGGTAACCTAGTTCTAGCCTTACTTAGCATCCATTTAGTATGCTAAGAATATTCAATATACACAAGTTAGCCAACAACTTCTGATCATCAGCCATTGTTGTACTCAGCTTTAGAAACCAAAATTGCTTCTTTCATCATTACTTATTATGTGCAAACAATGATCCATTTCTAGGTTTATTAGTTCAGGATAGCGAGACAATATCCAAACATAATCCTTCCTTTGGAATATGCAATTGTAGTTGTTTTGACTAGCATGTGACCATGCGATGACATCTTGTGTTCTCGGCTTTCCTGGAAGAGGTGTTTCATATTAAATACGTTTTAGCATTGTTACGTATTTTAGCGTCACTTACCTTTTTCTTAAGCCATTTTCCTATAGTTGTGGCACATCTTGTAGAGTGTCAAAGTAATACGGCGACCCCTGAATGGTCATTTATTACATCTCAACCATTACCTTGAAATATTCAATGGATGTCTACCTAGTCCTTCTAGGCCTAAGTGACTGCATTATTCATTCAATCACCACTTGCTATTCTAGTATTAATACAAGTATAGACTATCTCAAATGTTCTATAACTAAATTGCTTTAGAGTGTTCATTCTCAAAAGATATAGCTACTATATTCAGGTACAAATTTTTCCAAAACTTTATAAAGTAGCTTCTCAACATATCAAAATATTTAATATAATGAATCAATGTTATCCTCCTGGTAACCTTCCATACAAATAATACAGACTCCAGATGTTGCTTTTTCCACTAGGGATTTCATCCTTTTCCTCTGATCCCATGTGATGCTCCCTTTTGTGACCCTACACACCTGCTCACACATTCTTACCAAAAATAAGTGGCATCATACTCTCATAAAACACATTATAGAACAACAAGTTCCTACTTGGATGCAACAAAATATATCTAAGTATCATATTAATGCTTTTACTTCCTCCTTAGTATGCTTTCTCGAAGTGTTAATATTATGCACTTAAATCTCACTAAAACAATCTTAGAATAACACAATTATATCTTGCATAGATGTGTTGTATCAAGCATAATACTGTCTTCATTTTCTCATTCATCAATCGAACATATAACCTTTCGTGTATTCTAGTTCATGCAACTAAACCTGTGCAACTAGTTTAGTTCGATGATCTTAACATTAAACAATCTTTTTATTGTGTGCATACCCATAAGTAATTATAATATCTCATAGTCAAAGCATATAGTTCCCACATACATGTATGTTGATGAGTCCATTGGGTCGGAGCTTTGTAACTCGGCTCTGATACCATTTTTAAGATACCTCTTATATTTCAATGCCGTTGGGTGTGAAAAATGGGTAAAATTAAGGTCTTTGTTGTTACTACAAAAGAAAAATCAATCATGTTAGTAGCAGACTTTTTGTCTTACATGGCATTTAATTTTGTGAAGGTTTTCATTTCTGATCATCATTCATGGCATGCCATCTCCCTTATTTGATTTAATGGATGACATGATGTCTACATCATGCAGTTTGGATGATCATACCAATTTTATGTTCAACAGCTTGTACTCCTTGTAAGTAAAACTACCCTACCTGTCAAAAGGCTTTGGGTGCAACATCCAAAGGTGGCCAAACCAAGGTATTTTCAAACTGTGAATCATAAAGAGGACCTAGCCAAATAAAAGCTGTTTTATATTGAATGAAAAAATTCTCGTGCCGGATAAGCCTATGAAAGTTCTTAACCTAATACTCTTAACAAAAACCAGCAATAACGCATAAATATTAAATCTACCAAAAGATTTATCAACCTATCAGTATAAGCCTTTCACAAAAATCAATTCTCATTTTACATTTCTTATTTTATGATTTAGTTTTCTACATGCCACCATACTATTTGAGACACCAAATGAATGCCACTCAAATACCACTTAAATAGATGACATCATGACACCATATTAATGTCTTGTACGAGTTCACGAAGGCTTTTGATTGAGTTATTATCTCCCTCCTAACTTGATTCTTAAATCATAAAAAAAAACTTCAACCAGAAATAATGAACCAAAACTAACACAACATAACTTGGGGCAGCCATTAGTGTCTAACCACCTACCAGCACTTTCCTTGTTTGAAGTCGAGCATTGTTGGCTTCCTTTTTATTGAACTCAAATAAATTCTGATGACATGAATTTAATCAAACCGTAGAAAGAATCTGAGAGCCCTCTTTGTGTACTTCTATTCAAAAAGAATATGATACCGGAATAATTCCATATAGGAAAAGTACTTTGATGAAAAGAACCAAATGTTACAATAGATTAGACTCAACGTTTTATGGTAAATCTAGTCACTGCTTAATCCTCAAATGGTACATGCATGCAAATCTACTTGTAAGTTCTGATGGGAAAGAAATTGTTGTGTTTGGAAAACCATGTAAGTGTATACCCCAACTGGAATGTGGTAAAACAAAGTATACATACAACTAGAGCTTTTACGAAGAATGTTGGATTTCAAAATCAGAAGATCTTTCAACACCTGCAGCAAGGGTACTTGTAGTTCAATGTGAGTGAAACATTCTTCGTTTCCAGCAAGAGCACGTGTAGTTGTAGTTGAACGATTGTAATCACTAGTAAGGAGAATCTGTACCAGTGACGCCTTAGAGTTTGATTTTGATTATGTATTCTCTAGTTTATTTCTTTGTTTCCTTTGACCAGCACTTATTCTTTCAATTTATATTATTTCCAAAAGCATTATACATACTTAAATCCATTCAGATATAGCATCAAAATTGCAAGAACTTTAGATTTAAACCAAAAGTCATCCTATGGGCTGCTAAAATATTATCCAGCATCGAATCTCTCAATACCCTGGGGTGATTTAATCTTATTGCTTCCAACTCCTAGAACCGTTGCAAAAATACAGAGACTGATGTGCTATAATTCTCTAGATCCATGGAATCATATATGCTCTCCAAAATAAGGAAAAAGATACATTCAAGCATAAACAAAAGATCACCAAAAACACCATATACGTGGTTCACCCCTAACTTGGGGCTACATCCACCAACCGTTAGATCATAAATTAATCATTTTATAAGAAAAATTACATTCTGCAACATCCCTGTTGCCAGACTTACATTCAGAAAAAAAAACACTATACCCTCTGTCATTGAGAGCGGCTCGAAGTTAAAAGTAATTTACAAGCAAATAGATCATGATGATCCAAAGTTCACAAATGAGCAATGAGGACTGCCCAAACCATGGTGACAACTCCAATAGCAACCATGCCATCGGCTCCTTCAGGTCAAAAATCAACAATTACAGACAAGGAGATACACACAATCCAAGAATGAAAACACTGTCCCAGATTAGCTAAACTAGCACAGACCGTCTAAACCAGGGTTTCTTATCCGTCTCAACTTTGCTAAGCTCAGAACTGGATATTTCAGGTTCTGGTATTTGATGAGTCAGTCATTTGGGTAAGCTCCTCTGGGATCGTGAAGGACGCAGACTCTAATGGTGTGAACCCCTTTTTTTATCTTAAAAATATCCAGCATTAACCTGGAATTAGACGGGCCTGCCCTACTGTCCCTATTCAAAATTACACAGATTGGACCACACTTCGAGGGGTTGAGGGATGATTAAATTTAACTTCACAAACACAAAATCCCTACAGACCGATGGTCGTTGGTTGAGTCCTGTTATGTCAAATAGCCTTAAGCTTACAGATGAGGCTGAGTTCCAATCCCACCAAAAGGTGTTGGGATATTTTCTTACCCTAGCGCCCTGAATTTCAAAAGAAAAATGCCCATCGTTTAAGGAGGCAGTGGCTCTAATAGGATTCAAAGAAGATTCTCATCCTAACGTAGTCTTAATGAAAATATATAACAGTCTTTGAGAACCATGGACTCACAGGTTTTATTTATTATATAAATATACCGTCCAAATTCATATAAGCGAACCCGACCCATATCATTTAGCAGTAAAAGAAAACGGGGAAATTCTTTCAGATCATGTGCATACGACCCAACTTATACAAAAATGTGCTAAGGGTAACGTTTCAGATCTAATTGTAGCTTAATCTAGAAGGGAGGCATACTTACAGGCCCGATCCAGGGTAGAGAAAGAAAATCGATAGTGACGTCGTGGAACTCTCCACTCCGTCCATCATTGTTTCCCTTCGAGATTGATAGCTGAAACAAAAGGCAGCGTAATTCCTTTTCTAGCTCCCACGTGGATCACCAACTGAAAAAACGACCTGCAGTTTTCGGATGCCCCCTTACAGTGCCCCAAGCACTCCTATAAATATTGGTAAAACCCTAGGCCTCTGTTTAACAGCCATCATGAATTCCGGGTAATCACCCACCATCATAGGTGACTGTCAGTCAAAATATTTACGCCCCATAACCTCCGCTCCGTAGTAGTTCAACAAAAAATAAGAATGCTTCCATGATTTATGCCAAAATAAAGACGTTTCCTTAATCTGTGCTTCCCAATATTAAATATTAGACAGAGATGGTCCAACCTGGGTTTAATGGGCAATTATATACTCTATTTTTGTTTTATCGTCACAGACAAACCTAGCTATTGTTGTCATTGTCTAGTTGAGGAGGATGACAATGAAACAGGGCTGCATATTAAAGAAGGGCACGTATAATTGTTTGAAATGTGTTTGTGGGTATTACCCAGCATACTTTTGTTGAAAAATTTCCCCTTTTAAAGTGTAGCAGCCCTAAATTTGTTTCAAAGTGAAAGCCGCCTAGATTGAGTTCAGAGCCTTGGAAAAAGTATCCAGGTTTATACAGGTTGCACTGCTGAAGGCTTATCTACACCAGAGGCAGAAAAAATGACTATTTCGAAAGCTTATCAATCTTCTTGTATGAAATCAAATAACCCCACAAGTTTCGCTATTTCATACATGATGCGCGGGTGGAGTTTCCCTAATGTGATTACAATAAATTTAAAGTTTGGGTTCTAGCAAGGCCCTATTTTTTTTCCTTTTAATAATGTAATGTAATACAAATTCTTTGCCGGTCTACACAACTTTCCACCACATATACTTTTATCTGGAGCTCCCTATACGGGAATGACTCGTTCCATTTTCCCATGATATAGTTATATATATATTTTTTCTATTTTATAAGAAATCCTTTATGTGTGTATATATATATATATATATATATATATATTTCACTATTATATAAATATATATATACATATACCTACTCTCATGTATAATATACATGTTTTCTTCTTCCAATGCCTCCTGCTAATGTGAGGTGGAAGAATATTACGGGGGTGAGGGTTTGATATTCCCACTCTAAGATTTATTTGTATAGGCTGTATTTAGAAGCCCCTTTTATTTTATGTGATTAATTCCCCCATGATCGAACCCTAGGTAGGTATGTTCGCAAGTAGGCAAATTACTGATTACGCGCATGAGAAAATCTTATAAACGGCTCAAGTTCAATGGTGAGGTGAGTGGCCGGTTCTAACGATAACTAGTTGCCATTATTCGACCTCCATGTTTTTCCTCTATTGTTTTGTTTTGAGTCATTTTAATCAAGCGCAATGTACTTTTGTTCTGAGAAATTGATCACCTACCCACTAAGGTTTTACTGGTGGGGCCTTGGCCTTGAGCTCCTCACCAGAAAACGAGTACAATTATAATGGACTATTATCCAATCATTTAGGGAATATAAGGGGGACATCACATTTTTTAACTGCCCTGCACAACCATTAGACCAAATCCAATGTTGTTCCATATGTATATTGTTATCCTCCAAATGTTAACACCGGGCAATAATGGTCTTTGCATCTCAAATGAGCGAAATTTTTGTGAATTTCATCTCTTACCTATGTAATGCAGTCTTGATGCATGCACCTTCTCAATCATGTTCCCCTTTTCCGTGTCTGGTCTCAAAATAGTTCCAAATATGTTGCACCATGTTCCTCTTGTGGAGAATACACAACCATTGGAAAACATGGAAATTTTTGAATTGCCCCACACAACCATCAGGCCAAATCCAATGTTGTTCCATATGTATATTGTTATCCTCCAAGTGTTTGTAGAACAATTGAAAGTTGTGTTTTACAAAATCCAAGTCATGACCCCTGTCATCACTTATGTAAAAGTGATACTCCTTCAATATGACTATTTTCTCTTCAGTATTATCTGCCCATGTCTATAGGTGATATGTACCCTTATGCTGACCTGGTTTGAGTGATAATATTGAATCTGAATCTCGTTCTATGGTTGAAGAGTGTACTTTTTCCCAAAATCGACTACTGATAATATAGTTCCAATATGAAATGTATCCCTTCGTGCTCTAAACTGATCATCTTTCCAATGTGCCACATGTACATGCTTTACATACTATTGTGTCTTTTCAAAGAATTCCTCCATGAAGTTGCATACTAGTACCTAGTAGATCAACAACAAAGATGTACACGTCAATAGGTTGTTACATATATTAAGTAGTAATATATGAAGGAAAAAATACTATTCAGGAACTCATTACTAACTTGAGAGGTGGCCAATTGTATTTTTTTTCTTTCATTCCCTCCACTGATATCATACGTGACATATTTGAATGACTGCAAGTTCACTTCATGTCTCCCAAGTTCATGCTCATCGGTGAAATGTATGCATTTGTCTAAAAATGGCATTCCACCACACCCTGGGCATGTCCCATCTACGCAATTCATTTGATAAAATGTGCTAGCTTCTGTCCTTTTACACAATATGCTATGGATAAAATATCTAGATGATGTCGGTGGCAATGTAGTTGATCATTCCTGCACAAGAGTGGTATGCAAAACACGCAATATATGTATATATGTGTCATAATAATAACCATACTCAATGTGATATCAACAACAACATGTGTTACAAGTTTTGTTTATTTTAACATACCATGGTTTGCATTTCTTGGAGGATATATGGCCCAACTTAAGTTCATTGAGTTCACGCATAAATCTCTCATATAATTATGTTTGTGTCATGTCAAGAAAATGTTTAAAGTGGGACTCACGATCCCTTGAACCCCTTCTCAATTTTAGTACATCTTTTTGGTTGGATGAAGGTCTACTATTGTCATGCCGAAATTCCTACACCAATCCCTCTACCGCATTAATGAGCTTCATATCAGAGTGTGGCAACCTACCAACGAAGGACCAGACATCTGATTTGTAACATCCCCGACCCTCCGACCAGCGAAGAGGACGCTACCATGGTGTTAACCATCCGGGCTGGAAGCCCCATGAACATGTGAATTCATAAAAATGCTAAAACATAATGCATTGAAGTAGATCATACACAGATGCGGTTATTTATCATACACAGATGCAATTGTTTATCATACACAGCAGAGGAAACACACATTCATATAAGCATTCATTCAACATGTTCATCATAATCATTAGTGGTAAATAGGATTGCAGAAGTAAAATGGACAAGATCACTTATCTTATGAAGAACTCGTTGCGCAACCAGCTACGTTGCTGCAACGTTCCACCCAACCATAGGCCAGCGTGCTCCTTAATCTCTCAGCAACGCTGCCACCCTTGAGCTGGGCATGATTCTCCAAGGAATAGGGAACAAGAAATCTTACACATAGCCAAGGATACACAAAACACAGCCAAGCCAACACAGTTAGGTTTATCAGGCTATCAGCAAGATAGTCAAGCCAACATGGTTAGGTTTATCAAGTCATTGAGGAGTTTGCAAAGGCTAAATGCTAAGCTGGTGAGCTCATTACAGAGCCAAGAACACCTACACGAGAACTAGCTTGGATTCTAAGACACCCACACACACCCAACACAAGGAATCAGTCCCTTAGGCCCTGCATTCCCTTCTAGTGCTATTTAGGGGTTGTGGAGAAGAAAGCTAGCCCTCTAGCTCTATCTGTGTGGTTTCCAACACACCGGGTTTATCAAGCAAACAAGGCCCCCATCTCTGCTCCCAACATAGTCCAAAGACCACCCATTGCACTCATGCAATCATTCAGCTGTCACAGCTTAAACAAGGAAATGACTCCCAAGCGAATTATACCGTCCCAAACGTATCAATGAACACAACTCACAACATGGGGAAAACAATGGCCCCAAACATATCAGCATACACTACCAACAAACATGGAGAACAACATCCAGTTATGCACAATCGAAGCCACTGGGGAAAAACTTACACAGACCACACTGGGGAAGAAATTACAGTCTTTCGGCTAGTCTATGACGGAAACTTGCACTAGACGCTAAAACACAGAGGAAAAACATATGCACGGCCATAAATTAGTAAGGGAGACCCCAGCAACACAACAAGTCTTGAGGGGAATGGTGGAAACCACAACTCACAGGAAGAGCAATAGTCCAAATCTCAACATTGAAAATGACGAGAAAATTACACAACCATACCAGTCTATGAGGAGGTCATACAGCCGAAAATGTGAATGGCCCTTCACAACAAATCGTGGATGAAAGAACACGGCCCCCGGCTCACTGTGTGAGCCTGAAACCAGGAAAAATCCTATGCATGATAATAATGAATAGACAATGGTCCATGCGTGAGGATGAACAGCTCCGCTTATGCGCGTGGATGAACAGACAACGGCGAGAATGCGTAGTAGTCATTTTTTTTCCCAATGTGAGGTTCAATCCGCTAGTGGAGTGTGCGTGTGGGCAAGGATTGACAGTCCTTCCACACTCCACTCTCAGCCATAACTGCCTCAACTAACAGTAGTAGTTTTTAATGCAAGTGGTTGGATAAGACAAGGAGAGATGGCACATGGATTTTTCCCCCCATTGGCCAAGGTTTGACATTCCCCCACCCTTATCCTTGTGAAAATCATGCCCCTCCTCAATTTAGTTGCCGTCAACATAGCTGGTTGGTTTCGTTTAATTAAATATGCATATTTACATGATAACAAAACTCAATAGGTATGCCGCATGCCTCGATATACCATCGGTGACAATTTCAACCCAAAACATAGCATAAACAATCAATGGTGGGGCCTTGGCCTTTAGCTCCACACTATGATCATTTACTTGTAATATATACATCATATACATCTAATGCAACGGGGTCAAAACTAGAGTGTTACATGTTTCACCAAATTCAAGTTGTTCTATTCTAGAACAATACCTACGGTGTTCTTTGATATCCAATCCTACAAGTTTGGATGTAGGCTTAAGAAGGCAAAGGGCCCTCGTTCTTTTGTTCACGATTGATTATGAAAACACACGATGAGCTGCATTGCAATCCTTTGAACTAGATTTGTTTCCAATAGTACTAAATGCATCTACCAAACTTCTGACAACATGAGAACTTGGTTCAGAACTGTTTATTATCTTTATCCTTAAGTTTTTCCTAACAACAGTCATAGACCTAGTTTTTAACAATGATATAAATAATCTATATTTATCTCCATCACATTTAGAATCAAAATAGTTGACAAGTATCCGTTGATCTTGATATGCAATACTGCGTTTAGACAATGTATTTCCAAGCAAACCAATGAGACTTTCATCGATATGTATACGTTTTGGAGTTCTTCTGCATTAAGTTTCTAATGGAGGTAGGGAGGTTGGAACTATACCCTATATCATATCACCCAGTCAGTCTGGAGTTTGAACATGAGCTTCATGTCCTTTCGTGTCTTCCTGACAGTCGGATGGTGGCAATTGGAAATCCTCTTAGGTGGTCTGAACAAGATTGTATTCTTTGAGCATATGTTCGGCATCTAACACCTCTCTAACTTTGTCACTTGTATACCAACATTCAATTAAATTTGCAAAGGTTTCATGTGGCCTTGATGTGCACCTACGTTTTACTCCTTGATCAGTGCCATCCAATGCTCGTTCTTCTACTGATATGGATACCGAAGGCCGCTCAAGAGAATTCTTTTGTTTTTCTTGATGTGGATTGGTAGGAAGAATTGTGGCATCCTCAACAACTAGAATTGGTTGAGTTTCCATAGAGTATCTTCGATTGGTCATGTCATTTCTTTTCTTCTCTCTAATTCCTTCAAGGATTTCATTGGGTATCCTCTTCCTTGCTTATGTTCTTTCTCGATTGCATGAGTTTCCCATCACCACAATGATCAATGATATATATGGTTTCCTTTTCTACCTCCTCAATGGTACTCTTCAATGGGAAACTACCCAAGCTTAAGTTTCTTTCTTACTCAATTGTGTCTAGATACTCAAGTTAGGGGGGAGATTGGGAAGAATGTTTCCTTTGCTAGCTCCTCAATTGCAAGAAAAACAATGGTAGAGATGCTCTATGGTGCTCCTCAATGGAAAATTCCCCAAGCTTGGTTTTTTTCTTACTCAATTGTGTCTGCATACTCCACCACAATGACCAAGTTAATGTTGCCTTTTCTAGCTCCTCAATTACAAGAAAAACAATGGTGGAGATGCTCTACAGTGCTCATCAATGGGAAATTCCCTAAGCTTGGTTTGTTTCTTGTGTTTCTTGCTCAATTGTGTCTACACACTCCACCATAATGACCAAGTTAATGTTGCCTCTGCTATCTCCTCAATTGCAAGAAAAACAATGGTGGAGATGCTCCATGTTTCTCCTTGCTCAATTAGTTCTTTATTTCTTGCTCCTCAATGTATACCATGCTCCAAGCAATACTTAGAAAATTGTGGTGGATATGCTTGATATTAAAAACAATTTTGTGTGATAATATGGTGAAGAAGAGAATGTTCACGCACTGTATATAACTTGAAATTACACGTGGAATATCAAACTTGTGTGAAATGTGTTAGAATGTTTTTCGGATAGGGACTGCTATTGTTTATACTGAGACTAAACGTGCACGTGTTATTGTTAACTAAAACAGGGACGTGTTTTGGAGACATAAAATGTGTGTGTGTTTTACTC
>LPNX011045565.1:934197-991436 GCA_001517045.1 Pseudotsuga menziesii | reverse complement strand
GCTCTGCAATCAATTTAGACATGATTCCTCCAGCAGAAATTTCATAGATTATGATCCTTTCACAGCTTCTTAAAACCAGTCAGCTACATTAACCAGAACGGNGCAAATTCATTTTAGACACACCTACTAAATGCTGCAGGAATCTGAAGTGATACTTAAAGACAAAGGAGTATCTTCCTTCACAAGTCACATAGCTTTGAAGTATTCTTAATGGCTCAATCCATTCCTTTCTAAAACTTTGAATAGGTATCCCTTTGCTCCAATTAGGAATGACATCAGACAGTAGATATCTGTGAGGATCAAATTCAAAGGGAGACTTCTTAAACCAGTGTTCTCCCTCGTTTCTGATTTCAGTGGCCNAAATGAGAGGATCAATTATAAATATTCTTCCCTCAATCAATGACTGAACTCTACAGGAAAATGTTTTGAATTCAAGACTTCCTGGCTGCTCTGTTCCTTCAAATTCTTTGTAATGGAGCCTAGTGATTATTTGAGAGCTGGAAATTCAATCTTATGCACCATTTTATCATTCTGAACAATCAATTTCTGCAAATCACCTAGAAACCATAAAAACCCAAATTTTGAGCTAAAGGGTTTTGCAGCGCTGTACATACCAAATTTTTTTAAATCTCGTGGCTTAGGGCTTCAGTTTGAAGTGGCAACGGTCTTTCCTCAAGTACACAACTGCCTCCAGCTCGTCTCCTCAACCGTAAATGAAAGAAACAACTTGACCTAATTTACTGAACGCTGTCTTTTCTCTATGGGAACACTACCTGGTTCTTTAGTGCCTTAGTTCTCCTCCACGAAATCGTCTCTCCTACAATAATGCATATGGAATGAAAAAATTGACGGTTAAGCCAAGATTGGCTCGTCTTCTCAACTGCTCCCACGTTTTTAGCAATGATGGACTTTGGCTCGTATGCGTGATTAAAATCTGCTAAAGAGACATCTAATATGCAACCACACATGTTAAATCATACTGCAAAATACCATTAATCATTACCAGCTGACACCCATGACGAAAATTTGCCCAAAAATTTGAAAAATTGAGAAGCGCGATTTTCTTGTAGCGCTCTCTTCATTAATTTTCCTGTCAGCGCTACAAGAATCTTCCTGTGCCCTTTTATCGCACTTTTACAGCTTTTAACCAAACTGTCGGATGTTTAGAGGATTTTTAGGGTTATAAACAAGTGTATTTTTGCTCTCTAAACATATCACTGAATCAACATTTGAAAATAGACCTTCTTTACCCTTCGTAAAATCTAAACAAATCATTTAAAAAGAAATAAATAAAACTCTAAAGAAACTCAAAAATGAAAGTCAAACCAAAAATGTAACCTAGGGTGATTAGAAAAACAAACAAAAATTGCAAAAAATAAACCAATAAAGGAGGAAAATTTACTGACTTAACAGTCTCATATCAGCCATCGCAGTCAAGCTGGGGGGAAAAACAATTTCCATCCAAGTAGAAGTGGTAGATTCCCCTTTAGATTACAACCTCCTTCTAGGAAGGAATTGGTTCTATGCCATGACTGTTGTTGCTTCAACATTATTTTGAACTGTCCAATTCCCACATCTAGGGAGAATTGCTATGATTGATCAGCTTGATTTCTATACGCTGGATGTAACTACCTCCATGGTTAATAACATCCCCATGTTAGGTCAGTCCCCTCCTCCTTACCAGTCGATTGGGGTAGGCATGCTGAAGGATTCATCCCTTATGGGGATTTTCCCATCTACTCCTCCTAGCACGGATACCGTGACAGTACATATGATCACCTCATTTGATTATGAGCCTAAGGGAAAAAATGTTTTTGAGTCCACCTCATTGAGTCCTCATGAAGCTATGTATGACACCATTCAAACCTTTTTCAATGATCACACTGATGACCTTCATCTAGTGGCTTCGGATCCTTACCATTTACCGTACTGGTTAGAACCTTCTCTTCCGGTTCTAGAATATCTCTCCAATACTTTTCCCTCTGATGAGTCCATTATAGAGATCATGAACACGGATGAGCCCATTTGGGAGGATCACCACCATAGATCCATATTCCTCCCCAACACCAGTTCAGGTAGCCATGATGTTGCATCCTTGTTTCCTATTGATATTGTCAATGTTCCGCAAAGTCCTATATTGTTGCAAGATATAGATTCTGAAGGAAACCTTTGCAACATTACTCACACAAACCAGATTGACATATCATCCAAGCCTAATGTTATCGAGCACATTCATGTTGGGCAAAATTGCACTGCAGATGAATCTAAAGCATATAAGGCACTTTTCAAGGAATTCCATGATATTTTTTCCTAGTCCTATGAAGAGATGCCGAGGATTGACCCTTCCATTGTGGTTCACGAGATTAAAACTTATCCGATGGCTAAACCAGTCAGGAAAAAACTTAAGCAAGTCCATCCTCGGAAGGCCGCAGCTATTAAAGCTGAGATTGAGAAACTTCTGAAAGCTGGTTTTATTTATCCTGTACCTATGATAGAATGGGTATCAAACGTTGTCCCTGTCAATAAAAATCAAGGAACCATTAGAGTCTGCATTGAATTTAGGGATTTGAATAAAGCTTGTCCCAAGGACAACTTTCCTACCCCACATATCGATCATATTATTGACAGATGTGCTAGAAGTGCCATCTTTTCATTCATGGATGGCTTCTCTGGCTACAATTAGATTGAGATATTTCCCTCCGATCAGCATAAAACAACATTCATTTCCCATGGGGAACCTTTGCGTATAAGAAGTTACCTTTCGGCTTGAAAAATGTTGGAGCCACGTTCCAGCGTGCGATGTCCTATGTGTTTCAAGACATTAAACATGTTGTTGAACCGTACGTTGATGACCTCCCTGCTCATTCATAGCGACGGGAGGACCACCCTGGTCATCTTAGAGACATATTCCTGAGATGTTGTTATTATAACATACGACTCAATCCACATAAATGTGTTTTTTGCGTTGAGACGGGACGTCTGCTTGGATTTGTGGTATCCAAAGATGGCATCCAGATTGATACTTTGAAGATTTCCACTATCATTAATCTACCAGCCCCAACCAACCTCCTTGAACTCCAAAGTTTGTAGGGGAAGGAAAGCTTTCTCCGTCATTTCGTGTGCAATTTCATAGAGAAAACGCATGGTTATATGCATCTCCTCAAGAAGAAAACTCTATTCTTCTGGGATGACCAGGCCCAATGCGCCTTTGATAATATTAAGCATGCTCTGACTCATTCACTCGTGATACACCCCTCAGATTATTCAAAGGACTTTCTCTTGTATATTGTTTCCTCCGCTACTACCATCACCATTTTTTTAGTGCAGGACAATCTCCATGGTCAGGAGCATGTGATTTATTATGCCAGTAAAAATATTATTGATTTTGAAACCCATTATTCACATGTGGACAAGTTAGCATTGGCCATGGTCATTTTTGTGCAAAAGTTTTGTCACTACATTCTGCTCCGCACTGCCACCATATTGGTAGACCAGAACTCAATGTATTACATTCTGACTCATTAGGTACTCGAGGGAAAGTACTCCCGTTGGATCGTCATCCTTCAGGAGTTCGATCTGGAGTTTGCCATGGCCACATCAAAGAAATCCTTGGTTTTTGCAGAGCTTATGTGTGATCTTCCTTATGCTACAACAAAATCTGAGCCCAGTGATTCATTTCCAAATGAATTCTTGTTCCTGATTAGCACTACTGATCCTTAATATGGAGATTTGCTGATTTATCTCCAGAACCAGTGTTTTCAACCACATTTATCTCGTAATGATTGCTGCTATATCTGTCACCACGTGAAGTACTATCTTATCTTGAATGATACCTTGTATAGACGTGGGATTGAATCCATTCTCTAGTGATGCCTCACCCATGAGGAGGCTGAACACGTGTTGAATGATTGCCACTCTGGAGCATGTGGCGGTCATTTATCTAGGATGGATACAACCCATAAAATCCTTCATGCTGGCTATTTCTAGCCTTCTGTCTTCAAAGACTATCATGGGGTTGTTAAGAAATGCCCACCTTGTCAACATTTTTATCCTAAAAAGCACACCCATCCTGCTCCACCTCACCCCGTCATTGTCGTTGGCCCATTCACCAAATGGGAGATTCACTTCATGCATCGGAAGCCTACTTCAACCGAGGGGCATGGTTACATCATCGTAGCTGTGGATTATTTCACAAAATGGGATGAGGCCATGCCTACATATGCAGAAGATGGTAATACTACTTCTCTCTTCTTTTTCAATCATATCATAGCTATATTTGGAGTTCCGCAGTCCATAGTCACTGATCACGAATCTCATTTCCGTAATCAAATGATGGAGGAACTGAGTGCCAAGCTAGTTTTTTTCCATGAAAACTCTACGCCATATTATCCGCAAGCTAATGGTCAGGTAGAGGCCATTAACAAAGTTTTGAAAACTATGCTTCGTTGGATGGTTGGAGATCATAAATCCAAGTGGCACCTCGTCCTTTTTGTTTCTCTTTGGGCTTATCGAAATTCCGTGAAAACAACTACTAGTTTCATGCTATTCCAGCTTATCT
The DNA here is from genome assembly GCA_001517045.1 of Pseudotsuga menziesii. Lineage (NCBI taxonomy): Eukaryota > Viridiplantae > Streptophyta > Pinopsida > Pinales > Pinaceae > Pseudotsuga > Pseudotsuga menziesii. Next base: position 986,878 of record LPNX011045565.1, on the reverse strand, counting down.
ATGGACTTGAAGTTGTCTTGTCGATCCAATGTCAGATTCCATCTTTCCAACTTGCAGTCGAACTTCTCCCAAACACTTCCATAGAGGAAGAGAGATTTATGTATTTGAATAACCTTGATGAGACTCGTAGAGATGCTACCTTGGCTAATGAGGCACATAAGAAATGCGTCAAGGTGCAATATGATAAATCTGTCCAGCCTCGTGTTTTCAATGAGGGTGACCTAGTATTGACTTATGACCAAAGATATGACAAACTAGGGAAGGGTAAGTTCGCGTCCATGTGGTATGGACCTTTTTTTATTTCTAAGGTGTTAGAGAAAGGAGCTTACAAGCTCATTGATTATGATGGAATCCCTTTGGGGCAACCTCGCAATGGGTTGTGCCTGAAAAGGTACTATGCCTAGGTATTCTTGGATAGTATCTTGTATATATGTATATTGATTGAATTTCAGTGTGCTTTTAGTATTTTCAAGATGGTTTTGAGTTTTAGTGTCCACGTCTATTTATACCATTTTTTGGTCATGCAGATGGCTTTCTATGGCTTCGCTAATGGTGCTTGCTGCCACACCTTGAATCTCACCTCGGCTACTTGGGTTCTCTACTCCCCAGTTGAATATTTGGTCAGTTCAGGAGAGGTTTGCATAGGTCCCGCTAATAATAACATCGCCAAGTCATTTTTTCATGCCACCCGATGTTCAAGGGGAATTTGAAGAAGTTTTACCTCTGCAGTCTACACAGTCTTTGTGTCAGTATCTTTAGGTCATTCATATGGTTACTACATTCACATAATTCTAGAACTATGTTCTGAGTTTTGTGTTGTCGATGTGGGACTCATCATGCTCTCCTTCGATGAGACTATTCCCGTTGACATCATCTCATTATCCGGGAAATAGTCTTAGAAACAATATTTAGTACCTTGAGATCTGTATGTCTTAATGAAAATTTCTCTCGCTCTCGACATAGGTTCACATCATTCACCTTTGATCGATAGAATCGACTGGGTGTTTGACATCAAGACATCTATTCCCACTCAATATATTGTACTAAGGTACGTTGGGAATCATTGACATTAATGTTTATCTCCCTTGCACTTGTTAACAGTTCACATCATTGACCAGTAATCAAGTGGTTTCTACCATGTTCGACTTCAGATCATTGTAATCACATGGATAGAATCATACTTTGTGCAAGACGAGATGAAGACCCTGGGTATTTGTTTAAAAGCACTCATTGCTTTTTCCCCAGGTTGCAATGGAGTTTTGTATATCTAGCATGGATCCACATTTGTATGGTCATGGCTATGCTAAAATTTGCATTTGTATGACATAGATCTACACTGTATGTCTGGTAGCTATGTCCAAGTTTGAGTCCTCTATCACATGGATCTATGTTTTATTCTAGTAGCAATGCTTGTTTACTCCTCTCATGTATCTACCTTGTATTGGTCTGCAGCTATGAGTTTGATTACTTGTGTCTATGAGTCAACATATTGATGTACTATAGATGCCTACTTGACAACATGCTCCGATCGAGCCGACATTTTCATCTCTTGGCGACGAATTGTTCTCAAAGCTCTCGTTTATCATATCCCTCTAAGACTCATGCTTTGGGGGGAATCCTATTATACCAAAATACTATCACCATCATGTGATAAGACATTTGACATACTTACTTGCCCCGAATCCCAGCTTCTGGAGTGGAAACTAAATGGTTTTTCATCAATCTTTCATACAAATTCCCAACACCATGCATGCCCCTTTATCCAGGAGCAGTACCCCTGTTCGCACCACCCATCATCTATTTCCCATAAGCGGTGCCACCACTTATTGTCCTTGGTCCATAAGCAGTTATTACCAGAACCACTCTATCATACAAGGAGAAACGCGGTACCCTGGGTAAAAATGGAAAAAGAGAAGTTTCTCAAGGCTTCTAGATGATAAGCCTCGTGTCTTGCCTTATCCCTACTGATATGGGTTGGTTGAGCTCAAGATCCCTCATCCTAGGATCTTAGAGGCCACATCACCCACTAATTTCTCAACCATCTCTATCCATTAAATCCCTATAAATAAGAGCTCATAGCCATGGTTGAGGAGCCTGAACACTTGAGGTATTGTTATGCTGTTGGATTGACCATTGGCCCAAGATCATTTGGAGAGAGCATAGAGAGCTAGAGTCGGAGATTTTGGGGATGAGAAGGTCTGGTTTCATGGAGATGCATGTCAACACTAAGGCTTGGTTGTAAACTTCTTCATATTCTTTAATGCAAGTTGATTTATGTCCCACATATGTTGTTGTTGTTGTGATTTCACATATATGTTGCTAGATTCCTTAGTCACTAGCATAGATTAGTAGATCATATTCTGGTTTTTTTGATATGTTTCATGTTGAAATTGATTGTAGGTACACATGTGGACTATCAAAGCCTTGTATTCTAGATATCTACAGCATCTAGGGAGAGTCTTCAACCTCTATCCTCTATTTGTTCTGGATTTGAACCATTCAGACTAGTGGAACACCTTGCTATCCGTAGGAGGTGAAATATTCCAGCTAACACCAAACACATGAAAGGTTTCAAGGAATCTTTTGAGAAACTATCTGAACATAATTCACCCCATAAGGTGAAACTTTGGGATGACTACCAATATCCCATAAAAGGTAGTGGTGAATCCTCCTACAAGCTAGACTCTGGAAAGTCTATGAAAATGTAGGATGCCTTGTTTGTACTAGGACTAAAGAAGAATCTTCTATCCATATCGGCACTGGATGAAAAATACATGAGAGTTGCATTTGTAGATGGCCAAGTCCTCATGTGGCCAAGAGGAAAAACTATTGAAGATACAATAGTAATTGGAGAACAAGAAAGAGGATCATACAAATTGAAGGGCCATCTAGAACAAGCCTTGGTCCATGACACAGTAGAGCCAAATGAACTTTGGCATAGAAGGCTTGCACATGTGCACTACAGAGCACTACCACTTGCAAGCAAAGATGGTGAAGGTCTTCCAGAAATTCAAGCAAAACATGAAGGAGTCTTCAAAGGATGTGTGAAAGGAAAGAACACAAAGAAGACATTTCCAAGTAGCAAAAGCAAAGCAAAAGGAATCTTGGAAATCATCCACTCTAATGTATGCAGACCATGTCATCAAATTCACTAAGTGGGTATGTATACTATGTTATATTTCATTGATGAATTTTCTAGGAATACATGGATTTACTTCATGAATAACAAAGATGAAGTTTTCAGCAAGTTCAAGGAATTCAAAGCCTTGATCGAGAACCACACAAAAAATAAGATCATGACCTTTCAATCAGATAATGGTGGAGAATTCACATCAAATGAATTCAAAGACTTATGCAAAGAATCAGTTATTAAGAGGAAGTTATCCACTCCATATAATCCACAACAGAATGGGATTGTAGAAAGGAAGAATAGAACCATCATCTTCCTATACATATATGGGCATACGCTGCAAGAACAACGGTGTATGTACAGAACCGTACTCCACACAAAGTACTCGAGAGCAAGACACCTAAAGAAATATTTTCTAGAAAGAAAACAAAATTCAGCCATCTTAGAATATTCGGCTGTCCTATGTACATACACATTCCAAAAGAAAAGAGGACAAAGTTAGATCCTTCAAGAAAGAAGGGTATATTTGTGGGATACTCTAAAAGCTTGAAGGCTTACAGAATATTTCCCTGGATTCAAGAAGATCGACATCAGTAAGGATGTAACATTTGATGAAGACACAACTTACAACAAATCTAGCAAGAGACCTTCTAAAGAACCTGAAGAAGCAGAAACACCCAAAATTCATGATACAACCATGAATGAAGAAACTCAAGAAGAAGATTGAGAATTTGAAGAACCACAAAGACTTATAGATCCACCTCAAGAGAAGAATCCTCACAAGAGGAAACCTGCTTGGGTACAAGAAATTATCCAAGGTGCGAAAAGATATGGGGCTCCAGAAGAGAATCACAAAGAAAGAAAGAGAACCAGATCCTGTTCCAGATATGTAGCTTTACTATGTGACTTTATCAATGAAGAACCTTCCAATTATGAAGAAGTGACAAAACAGAAAGAATGGAAGGATGCTATGATCGAAGAGTATCAATCGATCATGAAGAATGATGTTTGGGATGTTGTCCCAAGACTAGAAGGGAAGTCGGTTGTAACTTCCAAATGGATCTACAAGACCAAGCATGTTGCAGATGGTAGCATAGAGAAATATAAGGCAAGATTCATGGCTTGTCACTTCTCAAAGAAAGAAGGAATAGATTACGAAGAAACCTTTGCACCTGTAGCTAGATACACTTTCATCATATCAGTACTTGCTCTTCCTGCAGTGATGAAATGGAAGATACATCAAATGGATATCAAGAGTGCTTTCTTGAATGGTGTAGTGGAAGAGGAAGTGTACGTAGAGTAGCCACTCGGTTTTGAGACAAATGACAAGGAGTCTCATGTGTGTATATTGAAGAAATCCTTATACGGTTTGAAACAGGCACCCAGGACATGGTACAGTAGAATTGACAGATTTCTATCCAGTTTGGGATTTACCAAAAGTAAAGAAAATTCCAACCTTTACTACAAGGTTGAAGATGGCAACCCAGTGATGCTCCTACTATATGTAGATTATCTATTTGTAACAGGTATGGATGGGTTTATTTCTGATACGAAGAGAAATCTTGTTACTGAGTTCGAAATGAAGGACTTGGGTATGATGCATTATTTTCTAGGCATGGAGGTGTGGTAGAATGCATATGGAATCTCCCTCAGACAAGGGAAGTATGTAGTAGATATCCTAAAGAGGTTTGGGGTGATGGACTGCAAGGCCATGACCACACCTATGGCATCGAGCCTGAAGCTGTTGGGTAATGCTTCATCAAAAGTGGTTGATGCTACTATGTATCGTTAGATGATTGGGTCCTCGATGTACCTGACGAACATGAGACCAGATATTTTCTTTGCTGTGAACACCTTGAGCTAGTTCTTGATAGATCCGAGACATGTTCACTTGATTGCTACAAAGCATATTCTGAGGTACCTGAGGGGTACAATTGATTATGGGCTCAAGTATGAGGTGAATCAGAAGATTAACTTGGAGGGTTATGTTGATTCACATTGGGCAGGAAGTGCCATCGATAGGAAGAGCACTGCAAAGTGTTGCTTCAGTATGGGATTAGGTGTGATATATTGGTTTAGCAGGAAGCAATCCTATGTGGCACTGAGTACAGCTGAAGCAGAGTATGTCGTAGCTTGTTCAGCTAGTTGTGAGGTAGTATGGCTAAGGAAGCTACTGTTTGATTTATTTGATCTCCAAATGGATGCTACTTGTATACATTATGACAACCAGAGTTGCATGAAGTTGTCATAGAATCTAGTGTTCCATGACAAGTAGAAGCATATCAAGATCAAGTATCACTATATCAGGGATATGGTGCAGAGGAGAGCAATGAAGCTCCAGCATGTTGTGACAGAGGAATAGATAGCTGATGTGTTAACAAAGCCATTGTCTAGGGTGAAGTTTGAGTACTTCAGGGAGAATCTTGGTGTTCTCTAGATCAAGGTTTCTCCAAAGGGAAATGATGAGACCCATAGCCATTTTGACATGGTGAGAGGATTGGTTCCTTCCATGGTCAGATGTAAGGGTTGAGCCATTCTGTCATGGTGAGAGGATTGGTTCCTTCCATGTCAGATATGAGTGCTGAGCCATTCTGATGTGACTATAGGATTGGTTCCTACATGATCAAAAGTAAGCGATGAATGCCATTCTTGGAATGGAGGCACCTGTTCAGTTACTAGGTAGCTCAGTATGGGACTGGGGGCCATTCTGATATGACTGTAGGATTGGTTCCTACATGATCAGATGTGAGTGAAATCCCTTTTGACATGCATGCTATATTGGTTCCTCACATGTGCATATGTAAGTGTAGATCGCTTCTGACATGCATGCTAGATTGGTTCCTCGCATGCGCAGATGTAATTGCAGAGCCCTTTCGAACATGTATGTTGAATTGGTTCCTTGCATGTTTCAAATGTAAGTGTAGATCCTTTTTGAACATGTATTTTGGATTGGTTCCTCACATGTGTTGAATGTAAGTGTAGAGCCTTTCTGACATGAATGCTGGATTGGTTCCTCTCATGGTCAAATGTGAGTGCTGGGCCTTTCTGACAGGGTTGTGGGATTGGTTCCCACATGGTCAGATGTGAGTGTTGGGCATGCATTTCTGATTTGATTATAGGATTGGTTCCTACATGATCATATATAAGTGTTTGGAGGGCCATTCTAACTTAGGGTCAGATATAAACACTGAAGAAAACCTACATGGAGACTAGGCCTACAACCAGCATGAAAAAGGGATGGCTCTGTAGAACTTGTTGTGATGAGAAGAATCATGAGATAGCACCCGTGATGATCCAATTATGATGATCCAGCAGAGATGATCCAGATTGAGGGATGATCCAGATCTAGAGATGATGCTCCAAATATGATCCGGATCGAGGGATGATCCAAATCCAGTGATGACGATCCAGATCGAGTGATGATCCAAATCCAGGTGAAGATGACTTCAAGATGAAGGTGACTTGAAGATAGAGATGACTTGAAGGTGAAGATGACAAATTCTTGATGATGATCTAGATGATATAGAGAAGAAGACTTGTGCTGATAAATTATGTCGAGAGAATACCTTCCTAGTTAAGAGGGAGTGTTGATGTAATTGTAACTTAAGAATGTATTCACTTGTATTTCTTATGTATTGTAACCCAATGTTTATTCCAGGATGTATTTGTAATGTAATTGAGTCATGTCATGCCCCAAGGTTCCTATTGGGAGTTTCTATAATGTAAACAAGTCATGTCAAGTCAAGGTGGGTAACCCTCCTATTGTCTAATGGTTAAATTCACCGCAGTTCCGGGGCACTCGGGTTATTAGCCTCACCTAGTGAAGTATGCCCTAGTTGGGTTTAGTCATGTCAGGAATTAGTATAAATAGAGAGCTAGCCTCTCTATTTATCACACACTCACTGACACTTAGTTGTAGCGCATAGCTGAGGAAAAGAAAGACACTGGGGCAAGGAAGAAAGAGGTTAATGTTGTCGGGAGATCATCTTACTGTTTTTGGGTTTCACTTTTGGTGTTGATTCTATATCTAAGGCAGTTGCGGGGTTTTCTCCATTTATGGTTTCCCCAAGGAAAAACACTTTTTTCATTGTCTCTTCTATTTTGTTGTGCTTTTTGTTCTCTCAGTTAAAGATCCTAATGATATGCTAGCTTAATGTTAAAAAATCTAACATCTCCTAGATTCAGGGAGGCTAACTAGAGCACTCTGGGGGTGATCTGAGTGTCATTAATGCCCCATATTTCTAACTGATGGTTACAATCACTTAAATAGAGCAGTGATGGTGCCTTCCTTCATTAAATTTATTATTTATTAATTATTTAATGAATTGGAGTCAACAGGGGCACCTCCAACTACTTTTGATGTTCAGTTACACTTCAGTTAACCTCATCAGGGTTCATTGGAGTCATTGATGCGCTACCACTTGTTGGTTGGCTTGCCATGACATGTGCCTGACCTACTTTCAGTTAGAATCAATCATCTATTGCACTCCAACTTCAGTTAGGGCTCAGTTGAGTCAGTTAGGGTTTTGATCAGTGGTTAACTTGAGTGTTGACTATGGCTTACATTCAGTTAAGCTAGACTCACTCATTCAATTTGAATGACCTCCTTGGGAATTCAAATTGCTTTGTCATTCATGCTTGCAGCATGATCTTATATTGTATTACTCATTCTTTGTGTGAATATACAAAGTGGCTACTCATTTTGTAGCACAATTACACCATTTTCATGCCTTATTTGTTATTAAAATTTGATGATACTTGTGTTTAGTCCCTAGATTACTGTGACATATTAATATGGTATCAGAGCTCATGACAGGACGAAGCTCAGATCTCTCAAAAGCAAGGTTTTTGACAGATCTTGAATGAAAATTGAGCAATAGCTCAAAAATCCAACATTGCACAAGAAGCCAAGGCTGACCACTTAATTCCCCAAGTAAAGAACTTGTTGATCAAGCTTGCTTGATTGACTATGATGGGTGCGATGAAAGCCTAAAATGTGCAGGCTGTCTGACCTTACATTGCCCCTTCTGTTGTGATTTTCAGGTTTTTAATAGGTGAAAGCATTTGCTCCAACATATTCAGATGGCTTCTTCCATAGATCTTTTGACTCCATTCAATTTCCAATCATGGAAAGGAGACATGGAGATCCAGCTACATTCCAGGGGACTCTATAGGGTCAACATGGACACTAAAGAAGAGCTTGGTTTTGCAATACAAAAATCGATATTATTGAACAAGAAGGATGAAATATTCGGATTCTTGTACCTCTCTATTTCCTAGGATCTTCTTTTCCATCTTTCGGGATTGAAGACTCCAAAAAAAAATTGGGACAAATTGGAAACCTTGTATGGAAAGCAGGATGATTTGAGATTTTACCAGCTCGAAAATGAATTGATGTCTCTCCATCCTTCCAATTTCGAGACCTTGAATGAATTTTTCACAAAGTTCAAGCATATTGTCTTACTGTTGAAGCAATGCAAAGTGGAGAAGGAGGATGATCAGATCATCCTCACCATACTCTCCAAACTTGGAGCTGATTATTCATTTTTTGTCTCTACATTCCGTGCAGGGAAGCTCACAACCCATGGATGGAAGATGCCTACACTCAATGCATTCATTGAGTCCCTAACAAGTGAACATGATAAGCTTGTCTAGATGGGGATCATCAGGTCCTCCCGTGATCAAGCCCTCCATGTCTCGGGGCCCAAAGATCTGAAGGGTAAAGGAAAGCTGCAAAAGAACCTAAAAACTAAATTCAAAGCTCCTAAGCCTAAATTTGAAAACCAGCAGCATGATGACTCTTCCGGCTCAAAGAAGAACAAAGGGAAAGGGCATCATGGAAAGGAAAAAACAACTGTTCATACTGCAGAAAGGGCTTCCACCCTGAACATGCATGCATGAAGAAGAATCTTGATGAAGATACCTCTCTCCTTGAGAGAAGTCACATCAATCTTTCAAAAATCTTTCGGAGGAGAGAGTAGCAAGATCAAGAAACACAGCATGAAAAAGGTCATGCTATTACGGAGAGAAATTCCTATGGATTGGGGTACCACAACAGACAGCTTGACTCCAGAAATCAATCCTTTCCAATATGTAATAGAAATTAAATATCTAACACTAAAGGATCAGACCTTGTACCTTATTTCGGATGGTTGAAGTAGATCCCTGTTGAGCTTTCCAACTTCAGCTTGAATTGATAGATTACTTCCTCAACAACAAGTAAACAATACAAGCATAATATATAGATTGGTGTTAGATCTATTCTAGCATATATAATCAACAATGTATAAGCATTTGAAAACATCCATGGATAAAATATTCATTCAAACATACATTATTGGATAGGAAAAGATATTTCTATTAATATAAAATCAGAGATTACAATGGATACAACCTCTGTCAGCACGCCTGCGAATCAGAGAAACTGAATCCCCCACTTGGGCCTCCACCACCTCAATACTCCATCTCTCAATAGCAAGCTCACAAGCAAAAGGAAAGCTTGGGAAGAACACAAAAGTGCTCCAAGGGACAAAGGGATGCAGACTCAAGCATGAGTTTCGGCAACAATGAACTATAGTTTCTTTGCTCTCAATTCTCTCATATGCCTTCAATGTACCATAGAGTTACTTATATAGCTTTTCATAGGGGTGATGAAAGGTCGAATATGATCTATCTCAAGGCATATGGAAGACCAAGAGTCAAGTGAGTCGGATCCATGTCAAGGAAAACTCCAAAAGGATTTGGATTATGCACACATCTCGATGTACGCAGTTTTAGGGGTCAAACCCGCGTATATATGCGATTAAGGGTTTAAAAGTCGCCTGTATCATTTTTCACATGTTTTTAGGGATGGTCAAGGAAACATCAAAGGACAAAAAATGGTCGAAGGGGTCTAAGGAGTCTGTAGAGGGATAGGGGAAGGCCATACAAGTGTGATTCACCTAGAGTGGTAAAATCAGCTATAATAGATGCCCCCTAATGTGTGAGGTCAAAGGGGTCATACGATGGCCGAAATACATTATAAGTCCATCCCAGAAGTGGAGTGATGAAGGATCCCAAATGGAAGACTAGCCACCCAATCAGCATAGTACAATGATACAACTCTGCACATACTGCAAATACATATAGCAGTCTCGGATACATAAGAGTACAATGGCCATGGATAGGCATGATACAAGATATCACATAAGTGGTCATCACCACGTACAATATACATAGATCAGAATCTCCATGATGAAGATATACAAAGGACCATGATCTCCATAATGGCTGTAAATATTTGACATATACTGGAATCAAGTCATGAGAGCTGAAATCTCATGAACACTGGCACGATCAAGGAGGTAGCAAATAAGAGATGCCACCAATCTAGAAGGTAATCTACACAAACCACTACGAGTACATGTCCTACTATGTGAATAGAGGTGCTGAGGTCGAACATAGTAGTCCATCATCTGATTACTAGTCATTGATGTATACCGTTAATAGATGCGAGATCACCCACCGCTAATGAAAATGGGAATCAAGGTACTAGAGTGCAAACGAACAAGTGTGAATAAATGTGTTGAGGTCGAACACTTGAGAGGATCCATCGATCAAAGGACATTGATGTATTTCCAAATACTGTTGATGGCGAGAGAACCTACCACTGATGACTACAAGTCTCAAGGCACTCAAAATGACTCTAGATTCCAATCCCAGAATAAATGATCTAAAGTCGATGGGATGAAATTCGATTGAAGGAAGGCATTAAGGCATCCCCCATCATCAAACACGAGGTACTCAGCAAGGCTGTATAATGTGGAAGAACTCGATCATAAGGTGCACGAAATAGTAATTGTACCGGGAATGGCCGACATGCAAAGTCAAGGTAACTGAGGAATGGCCAACTCAGGTTTCAACTTCCTTCGAACAAGAGCATAATGGTGAATGGCGACTGAATAAAGGTAGCATAGACTCGATATACAAACTGGGACATCTCTGCGACACAGGAGGCATTGATAGAGGCTCCATGGGGACTGGAAGCTTAACCAGTCAGTGGAGATAAACTCAGATAAACAAGTACAACTCCTAAAGTCAAACTACAAACCCAACCAATGGATGTGATATACAGTGCTCTATTCGAAGGCAACACGACTCAACAGCTGCCAAAGATAACATCTTTCCTTGTCCGTATTTTTTGGTTTTTTTTTTTTTTTTTGGACTTTTTCAAATATTTAAAAAGCTTGAAAAAGAATAAAATTGATTTATAGTTATAGACTAGGAGGAGACGAGTGTCATAGGGGAAAACAAACTAGTTCCAAGTAGTGGAACATACCTATGCTCAATGCAAGGACACATGTGTAGGATATAGACACTCGGGGGAAAATCCCCTCTCGGTAAAAAAGGAAACAAGCTGCAAAGGATGCATGGCTAGACATGAGACAAGCTCGGGCTATATGTCTGGAACGCAATGTCAGGGAAGCCGGCATAAAGCTCAATAAGGAAAGCAAAGCTCATGATAATGCAATTACAACTTGACATAAAGGAGTCCCGAGGGAAATAGGCCAGCAAAAAGATCAAGAGGAGTATGAGGCTCTTGCGAAATGTCGTGGCAGTACTATACAACAGACTCCCACACCCTAAAAGACAAAACGTCAGAATGGGCACCAAATGCAAATAAGGTGCTAAATAGGGTACCCATGTAAGGTCAAGCTCTACCACTCATACCATGCCACTTCTAAAACAGCAAGAAGGTTCTGTGACATAATAGAGTGGGTTCGTACCTAAGGCTATGATGAAACGGTCATAAGGTCATGCAAAAATGCAAACGGTGATGAAACCTAACCTATATGGTAGTTTAGACATGATACCTAAGTTCGGCATGAACGAGTCAATCCAACGGCTGAAACGACTCTCAAAAAGGTCTCCTACATCATGAATTAGGTCAAAAATGGTAAAAAATGATTAGAAATGGTCCAAACTATAGGAAAGGGGGTAAAAATTTGAAAAAATTTGAAAAATAAAAAAAAAATTCAAAACATTATAAAGCATTTGAAATTTTTACCCAATTGAGCTCAAATTTTCAACAGCAAATTCCAGGAGATCCAGCCGGCGGAATCCACTACTGTTTCTTCCAGGTACTTACCCATGCTCTTCTCTTCCATTTTGATGCAATTTTTATCAAATTCCATGGTCATTTGAGGTTTCTAGGCCAATCTAAAAAGGGCATTGCGGCTCACGTAGAAATCGATGGTTTTTCCACGTATAGGGCTGGATATATGGGGAAAATGCCCTCACAGTCGCGTACATACATGGCTGTTTTCCAAATAGTTGCATATGCGGCTGCACATGAGGTTTTTTAAGTAATCTAATGGGGAAAATTGCAATGTTTTGTGTAGGATGGTCCTAGAATGGAGAGAGCATGAACATGGTGATATAGAGGAGGCAGTAAGGTCCAATCTAATGGCTCAACAAGCACTATGTGCATGTGGACTCTACAAGTTTTGGTGTCTTGGTGGCTTGCGGGAAAAACCAAGACTATTGTAGATGTTGGTGGATTACTGGGATCCAGACTCTGAGTCCCTCTAGATAGATGGGATGTCCCTCACCATAGAGGTGGAGGGCATATACTTTATTACTGGACTTTCCCGATGGGGGGAAGTAGTGAACCTTCATTCTCACGGTGGGCCCGGAGGTGGCCTGACTATCGATGAGTACATTGCGGTGTACTGCTATCCAGACATGGAGAAGGTATGGAGTCAGATCCCAACCAACTCTATACATGTGTTGGAACTAAAGGCCATCCTATTAACATTGGGCAAGATAGCAGGCTTGGCTTCACTCCACCAGGCCTCACGGCCTCTGATGTTATATGCAGTGGAGTTCATGAGACCCACGGTCTATGACTGGAGCACTACACTACTGAGTAACATGAAACATCATCTCAGTGAGTGTAAGATGGGTAGAGTGTGGAACTTTTGGTTCAGCAGTATACTGAGCACATTTTTCTTCGAGTGTGTTCTAGGATTGAGCCCCAGAGTTGACGTTCCTCTTCACGCGGTTCGAGATCCGGCCCAACGATGTTGGGAAGATGCGATGTGTAGACTGGGGGGAGGTAGGGTGTCCAACCCCTATCCAGCTGAGTTTTTTCCATGGTGGCAATGATAGATAGTGGCCATCGATGACTACCCCTATGCGAGGATTGATTTTCAGGAGGACCCAGACATGCCGCTACCACCAGGATCGGCATATGGTGACATAGGTAACGAATCTCGACCCTCTCTTTGAATTTTTGAGTTATTTAATTTTTTTGTGTTTTTTGATTATATGGAATCAAAAGACATATTTTTTGTGCAACAATACATAGCGACATCTACCATTTGCATGCAGATGTGGAACCACGGCGGCCTGAAGGCTTCCCTCATCACAGACGGAGGAGAAGAGGAGATGATATCACAGGTGTGGTTGCGGAGTGGACGCTCCAAAGCATTCATACCAACTTTGTGAGGCTGACACACAGGGTTCCCATGGTGCAAGTCGAGGACTTGCCTGAGGCTATGCAGCGCCAGGTGGTGGGTGTACCACGAGCATGGGTGAGATTATTCCAATGGCTAGCTAGAGCTGTAGTCACTTTCCATGATCACAACCTCCCTCCTCCTACACAGGATTAGATACCTAGGAGTTATACATTTTGTATTACAGTGTATTATATCTTGGTGGCTCAAGAGCCCCATTTTTGTATCATGACACTATGTATTACCACATTTTGGATGTTATATAAAATTTTTATGGTGATCGGTTTATTTATTTACATGTGTAAAAACTTGTGTTTCTGATGAATTTATTGTGTATGAAACAAATGCCAATCTAACACGTAGTTAGCATATGAGTCAGCAACTTGATTATTAATTCTTGGAATATGTATGTATGTTATATTGTCAAATTGCTGTTCTAATAATATCACACGTAAGAATATTCTTAATAACGTCGGATCTATAACATGGTACAAACCATTAAGTTGTGACACTACTAACTCCGAATCAAGACGTACCTCAAGAGAGAGAACACCATGTGAAATGGAATTCCATAGAAGCTCAATAACGGCACTATAATTAGCAACATTGTTTGAAAAGGCCACAAACATATGCCTCTTGAAGACAGTACCTGACCCATAGGAGTATAAATCACCCAAGCAACAGAGCTTGAGTGTTGAGTGTGACGGCTCGCACCATCTGCGAATCCTATGTAGGTGGAATATTCCATTGACATCTGCCAAAAGAAATGGAAACTAATCACAAACCCGATCACTATAAGAAAAAGACCTAACTATGCAAAACTGTACAATAATATACAATAACCAGCCTTGGCTGAAAATCATGCATAGTACTTCTTGAGATAGAGCCCATTTCATGAATTAATCAACAGCCACTATGATATGATGATTCCCCCCAGCTAAAGCTGGGTTACAATCCATAAAATCAATCCCCCACTTAGTGAAGGGACCAGCGGTGATGATGGGATGTAACAGGGCAGGTTTTGAGCACATATTACATGCAAACACCTGGCAAAGGTGGCACCTCTTGACCGCATCTACACAATCCTTAAATATCAACGGCCAGAAATAACCCGCTCTTAAGATTTTTTGGGCTTTAGAAAGCCCAGATAAATGACCACCACACGCCCCTCTATGGCAATCATTCATCGCTACCTCAGCCTCTTCATGAGTTAAACAACATCATAAAATGGAATCTACCCCACAGCGGTACAAAGTGTTATCCACTATGAGGTAATTCTTAGACACGTGACATAATCATCGTCGTTCATCCTATGAGAGGTAAGTAGGGAACTTCAATGTTTGTAAATATATAATGATATCCCCATACCATGGTTCTAAAGTTGAGATTAAGAAGATGTGTTCATCGACAAACGTATCTTCACAAACCAACTCCTCGTCCTCACTTGGGAAATCCGATATAAGATCTGCAAAAATTAATGAATTCTTTGATTTTACTGAAACAAATTTGAGATCGAATTCTTGTAGGATGACAATCCATTTATTATATTTTCCCCCAATCATCCTTTGGGTGAGGATGAATTGAAATGGATTGACATGGGCTACAAGCAAGGTCTGGCGAAGGAGAATATAATGTCTCAACTATTGAACCGCATGTACGGTAGCTAAAGAAAACTTCTCAACATGAGAATAACGAATCTTTACATCAATAAGGTTTTGGCTCAGATAGTATATGACATGCTATTGGAGCTCCTCATCCTCTTGAACCAAAACCATGCCAATTGTCTCGATGGACGCGGCCACATAAAGTAGAAAATCATGGCTATAGTCTAGGGGACTAATCACCGAGGCCGATGCTAGGGCTCGCTTGAGCACATCAAAGGACTCCTGGGCTCTCTCATCCCAACAAAAGGTGGTGTCCTTCTTCAAAATACGCATGAAGCCTCTAGTCAAATTGGCAAAATTGACAACAAATCTCTATAAGAAGTTTGCCATGCCTTGCAAACATTGAAGAATACGAATATTTTTTGGGGGAGACAACTGAAGTATTGCCTCAACCTTCAAAGGGTCGACTCTTATACCCTCTTTAGAAATGATGAATCCTAACAAGCGACCTGACTTCACACAAAAGATGCACTTGTGAGGATTTAACCTAACCAAATAATGGCAACATCTTTCGAATACCAATCTCAAGTGATAGGGATGACGCATTCTCATGTGAGAATGAGCAGCAAGGTCATCCAAAAATACCTCGATAATCGACTTGAGATCATGGAAGATCAAGGTCATTGCCCACTGAAAAGTAGCTCCGGCATTCTTAAGGCCAAAAGGCATTTTTTGATATGCCAAAGTTACCCAAGGACAAATAAATGCATTCTTATGTTGGTCCTCAGGTTTAATTTGTATCTAATTATATCCGGAAAATCCGTCCATAAAGGAAAAAACCTGGCTGCCTGCACACTCATCCAAAATCTGATCAATAAATGGTGTGGGGAAATTGTCCTTAGGATAGGCACGATTCAAGTCACAGAAATTAGTACATATGCAGATCACTCCCTATTTCTTATCCACCAGAACGGGGTTTGAAACCAACTCCATTAAGGGAATGGGATAGATAAAACCAACTTTCAACAGTTTCTCTATCTTTGCCTTAATCGCGGGTGCTTTCCTAGGATTCACCACACGCAAGCATTGTCAAACAGGCTTAGCATTGGGATAAGTCTTAATCTCATGTTCGACAATACGAGGGTTGATACCTAGTATTTCATCGTAAGACCAAGAAAAGATATCATGGAATTCTTTAAATAGCTCGGTGTATTCTTCAATCTCAGCATGGGAACATTCTGCCCCAATATAGACATTCTCTATCCTGCCAGGATCACGAGAGATATTGATAGGAATCATTGAAGATATGTTTTCCATGTTTCCATCAGCCATCAAACCAGGAGAGCTTAATGGAGTCATAGGACTACCAACTCTCTCACTAAGAACCGCCCTAAAGTCCTCATGCTCCAAGTGGTTAAGCTCAGGAAGAAAGTAAGATCTATGATGGAGTTCCTCCCATGGTGGCTCAACTCCCGAGATGGCCTTAATAATCACTTCATCTGAAGGGAAAACACTATCAAGGTAGTTGTGCATGTGAGAATACTCTACTGCCCATGCTAGCAGCTCATAAGGGTCCTCCTCCTCCATCCATGAAGAGGAAGGATTGGGCTCTATAACACACTCAATATTAGCTTGATAACCTATCATAGTTGCAAGCAATGGCACGTCCATCACGATGGGCTCACTCGGAGTACTCGATGTAGGAAGAATCCAAGGATCTTCCATATGACTCATGCAAAAAGACACCAATCTCATAGATGTCGAAGCCTCACCGGAACTATATCCTATCATAAGGATCGGTGCAGGACAACTAAAACTTCCAATGAGGGATGGATACATGCCTACACCCACACTCCCAATTGCCGGCTGAGAGTGTTCAATGATCGGGATCGAAGCTCCCGAAGATGCGGTAACTGACGGATTCTTGAATGACGTTTGATCAATCGTGACTATCTTCCCGTTAAATGGAAAGCATACAACGTGAAATAGGGAAGAATCTACGGCTTGCATACTGTACATCCAATTCCTACCCAGTAAGAGATTGTAGTCAAGGGGTGCATCAACCACCTCGACCTCTAACGCAATGGTATTCCCTCCCAAACGGACCTTAAGGCAAGGAAGGATCCCGTGCAGTCTAAATGATCTCTCATCGAACGCAGTTAACATGGTCGCTGATTTAGACAGCTCAGGTGAACCTAAACTCTTCCAACACGATAAAGACATCACAGAAGTGGCAGCGCCTTCGTCAGTCACAGTGCGCTTAATGGTCATGTTAAGACATTCTACGTGAATCAAAAGAGACACATAGTAAGGAAAGCAAGGCTGAAGTCCTGTGGTTTCAAATTTAATCACGAAGGAAGAATCATCATCATTCACACCAAGGGCAGAAAGCAAAGCCTTCCTTTGCGAAGGACAAATCTGAAGCACTTCCAATGTATACATCGCATAAGGAGTATGGCCCAAATCCTCGACAACTGAATAGTTCTAGGCGGCTCGAGCATTAGGATTGTGCCTTGAATGCTTAAGGAATCCCTTAGGAATGAGAGGTGCAGCTTTAGGTTTATCCACAATTTTCTCAATACGCAAAGGAGACCCTGGTGGATCAGGTTCTTTTTTAGGGCTGGGTTGTGATGAACCATAGTCCTTCACACATGGGTCACAATGTTTGCAGCATGTACCATGTTAATGCAACCACAACCACTACCCTTCAGAGGATCTTGATCACCACCAGACTGATCATGGGTCCTCGAGTTCATATTTTGATTGTGAGGTAAAGGGTTAGTCAGCACAGCTGGGCCCTGTGCCAAGAATCTCGAGGCTTCATCGATACGAGGGCACAAGTAAGTGAGGTGATTGTCCTTACACAACTTGCAAGGGGATTTAACCCTACATTTAGCTTGCTTGTCCCCCCCAGCATTACAAGTGTTCTTGTCATTATTATTAGCATTCTCATTCCTATTCCCACCCTTACGATTATTCTTACCCTTCTTTTTATTTCATCCGGGCTGCTGGTTACGCTTCTAGTCCGACGATTGCACCGAAAGTACACCCACCGTTTGGGTGGGTTGAGATGAAGCCATGGCTTGTCCTGAAGCAAATTGGTTGATTGACAATTGACTAACTTGTTTTGCAATTGAATCCATAGGTTTAGCACTCACATAACCCACAATGCCATCGACATGTGGTCCAGGTTTAACATTGGGGTCAAAACTAGAATGCGGAGCATTAGGAATGATCTCATATAACAAAATGGACTGAGCATAAATCAAATCCAGTTCATGCGCCCTAAAAATGGCTTGTTCCTCATTTTTCACTCTAGATGTAGAAACATCCTTCGCTATATACAGTAATAACGACTTAAGGAACCATTCGAGGAGAAATTTCGGTGGTATAAAGGCTTTAATTAACCTCTTCTGTCTACGCCACTCTTGGATATGATCCAAGATATGTGTGGATTTATCCTACCAAAATGTCAATAAGAGTTCAGTACCAATGTCATAACGCACTGGTAGTTGGAAGTGGTTAAGAAAATTCATCGTTAGGTCATCAAACAAAGAGAATGCCCCCTTAGGTAGCTCTATATACCATTTCATGGCAGGCCTAGTAAGGGTGCATTGAAACAACCTTAAATGGTTGAGTCCTAGTGTAAGGAATTCAAAGAGCACCATAGGTGAAAGGTAGTAACATGTTCGCTCGGATCCTCTCCTGGTTTTCCCTCGAACTTGGGTATGTCTGAGGGAAGCTTAGTAGGGACATCCAACCAAGCCGAGTCATGAGCTACAGGATCGTTCATCAATCTCGACAAGTCAAGAAGATTCAGTATTGTGAGGAAAGGGAGCCTAGGATGATGAGGTTGATGGACCACTCCCTGATAGTTCTGATTCACATAGGTCTGATTACCACCATGGCCTTGGCCATAGTGTCCTCCTCCTGTTTGACCCGTATAGGGTGGCATGGAATCACCATAGTGTGGTGTACCTTGACAATTTGGAGCTACAAAGCCATAATTTGGAGAGTAAGTAGGTTGTTGATACTCTCCCCCATAAGGCGAAGAACCCTATCCATACTGCATCCCATAATAGGGTCCATAAGTCATTGCATGAGATGTCCCATGAGACACTCCGTAAATAGGAATATACGCTCCAGAAGTAGGGATATACATTCTAGAAGTAGGAATGTGACCTCTAGAAGTATGAACATGACCTCTCGAAACAACGAGCAGTGCATGAAGTTGAGACACAACCGGTCTAGTAACCGCAGTACGGACATAACTCGTAGCAATGTTCCAGCCCGAAGGACCATGTGAATGAGGTGGAGGGTGAACATTCGAATAACTAGGGACAGAGGACGAAGGGATCTGTGTAATTATGTACGTACTGTTCCCTATAATCACTCATCTCAGATCTCGTATCCTAATAGGATCACTAACCCTCGACCTAGGAGGAATATGTGATGTAGCTTCCACCGCCGGGATGGAAGGTGCAATGTGACTAGTGCTCCCAAACCTCTCTGCATGGTAAGGAATGAGAGTGCCCCCAAGTATAGTGTTAGGCTTGAACTAAGATTCGACATGAAATGCCAAATCATGTGTGGGAAAACCAGACATACCATAACTACCATAACTAGTGCTCGTGGGTTCAAAATGAGTTTCATCATCCTCTGGCATTCCATACCAGTGATGCGTCGATGGGGAATCAACCCTAGAGTAAGTAGGTCTATCATGAAAGGTTCCTATCTCAGAAATCATAGGACCTAACTCAGTCAAGTCAGGTTAAGGATCATAGTTAGGAGTAAACTCCCCATCTTCCACATGAATGGGAGAAGGTGGTTCAGAAATATCTTCTATATGGTCTCCCATAGTGTGTGAATCAACGTGTGAAGTAGTCCGCCTGGATTGTCTATTTCTCTCTCCCAAAGGAGGAGGAGATGTAGAAGGTGGAAGTCTTCATAAATGACAAGAACGGTGAGGAGTCACACCCGAATCCACAATGAATCAAAAAATATAAAAGACTCTCTATCTACGCAAACCCTAGGCAAGCTATCGTGCACAAAGAAATCAAAAATAAAATCTAAATCCAAACACAAGCAATCAAGGGTAGGATAAGTGAGCTCCCGAATGAAGCAGGTATGTCTTGCCTAGGAAAGGCTTGAGACTCCCATACACAACAAGCAAAGGTACGTAACCAATTATTGTGGCCCTTAGCTTCAACGCGTAAAGAAACTGTGTTGTCCGACCCCAACCTGGCCAGGACACCTATAGAATAACCCCTGCAAAGTACCCCTCAATATCCTAGGTAAGGCCACTAAGGTCACCTCAATATAATCAATGCTAAGGCGGACAGTCGCAGGCAGGATTGACCGTATGGGCAGGGTAGCAAAGCCCAAAACTCTCGAAAGAGCCCCCAGATACAAATACAATCCTAGAAATATCTCCAGTGCTACTCAGTTATGACTAGGGGTCATCCCAATCAATAACTACTCACACTGCCTTGTGCTTAACTCCCTTTTGAGAGGAGGATCCTGAGAAACAATGGTTATACCAAGGATTTCACACACTCACCTGGAAAGACACATACATGTTGTTGTTCAGTGGTCTTGGAGAATTTACTCACAATGAACTATTCCAAGGCCCTATAACCTAATCTTGTTGGTGAACCCTATCAAATAAAATAGTGTAGTTCATTTTAATTATGCGTTTATTTTAATTGGATTTATTACTCAAAAGAGGGATATGGTCGTGCAACTAATGGTGTTATGACACAACATGAAGTAAAATGCACACCTAACAATCAATGCAAATGCATTGTGTCCATGAAAACAGGGTATGCTACTACGTGAAATGCACAATTTTCTTCAAATGATAAATGCAAGCTTTCCTATATGAAATCTTGACTAATACTCCAAAGCAAATCTAGTGCAAGTACTATGCAAAATGCAAAATGCCATGCATGATGATAAGCAAATATTTTTGGATTTTTTGAAATAAAATGAGATATAAAAAGCAAAAGAATGATTCTACAATCCCCAGACTCTGTAAGCACACTCAAGCAAAGCACTACGGTAAAAGAAATCTAATGCACTAATCCCAAAACAAAAAATAGAAAATGCAATGACAAAAACATTCTTAAAAAAGAAATTTACCCAAAGAAAAATGTCTCTAGTCAGAAACAGAGGTGTATACAGACTCTGGCAGTATCAAAGGAGACTCAACAATCATCAAAATTCACCCAGGAACCATTCAACTTCCTCTAAAAGGAAAAACTAAGGGCATACGCAACTGTTCGGAGTAAACCTCGTGTATATGTGGAAATAGTAGAGAAACCCATGTGTATACGCGACTGTGAGTTCAAAACTCGCGTACAGGAAGAAAGGTGCATAAAAATAGAGGCAAACAGACAAGCTAAGACAAACTTCACACCAATCAGACCCTACCAAGCAAACATGCCCCCAAACCTGATAAAAAAACAAGAGAGAAAGAGCAATTCAAATTCATTGAATGCCGATAGAAAACCCCCAAAGGACAACTACTAGGAACTCCCCAGCGAAGTCACCAATTCTATTACGGAGAGAAATTCCTATGGCTTGGGGTACCACAACAAACAACTTGACTCCAGAATCAATCCTTTCCAATATGCAATAGAAATTAAATATCTAACACTAAAGGATCAGACCTCGTACCTTATTCCGGACAGTTGAAGTAGATCCCCGTTGAGCTTTCCAACTTCAGCTTGAATTGATAGATTACTTCCTCAACAATAAGTAAACAATACAAGCATACTATATAGATTGGTGTTAGATCTATTCTAGCATATATAATCAACAATGTATAAGAATTTGAAAACATCCATGAATAAAATATTCATTCAAACATACATTATTGGACAGGAAAAGATATTTCTATTAATATAAAATCAGAGATTACAATGGATACAACCTCTGTCGGCACGTTTGCGAATCAGAGAAACTGAATCCCCCACTTGGGCCTCCACCACCTCAATCCTCCATCTCTCAATAGCAAGCTCACAAGCAAAAGGCAAGCTTGGGAAGAACACAAAAGTGCTCCAAGGGACAAAGGGATGCAGACTCAAGCACAAGTTTCGGCAACAATGGACTATAGTTTCTTTGCTCTCAATTCTCTCATATGCCTTCAATGTACCATAGAGTTCCTTATATAGCTTTTCAAAGGGGTAATGAAAGGTCGAATCTGAGTGATCTCAAGGCATATGGAAGGCCAAGATTCAAGTGAGTCGGATCCATGTCAAGGAAAATTCCAAAAGGATTTAGATTATGCACACATCCTGATGTACACAGTTTTAGGGGTCAAACCCATGTATATACGTGATTAAGGGTTTAAAAGTCGCATGTTTCATTTTTCACCTGTTTTTAGGGATGGTCAAGGAAACATCAAAGGACAAAAAATGGTCCAAGGGGTCTAAGGAGTCTGCATAGGGACAGGGGAAGGCCATACAAGTGTGATTCACCTAGAGTGGTAAAATCAGATATAACAACCCATGCAGGGAAGCTCACAACCCCTGGATGGAAGCTCACAACCCTAGGATGGTCCTAGAATCGGTGCAGGGAAGCTCACAACCCCTGGATGGAAGATTCCTACACTCAATGCCTTCATTGAGTCCCTAACAAGTGAACATGATAATCTTGTCCATATGGGGATCATCAGGTCCTCTCGTGATCAAGCCCTCCATGTCTTATTGCCAAAAGATCTGAAGGGTAAAGGAAAGCTACAGAAGAACCCAAAAACTAAATTCAAAGATCCTAAGCCTAAATTTGAAAACCAGCAACATGATGAGTCTTCTGACTCAAAGAAGAACAAAGGGAAAGGGCATCATGGAAAGGAAAAAATCAAGTGTTCATACTGTGGAAAGGGCTTCCACCTTGAACATGCCTACATGAAAAAGAAGCTTGATGAAGCTACCTCTCTCCCTGAGAGAAATCACATCAATCTTCTGGAAAGCTTTCAGAGGAGAGATCAGCAAGATCAGGAAACACGGCATGAAAAAGGTCATGCCCTCATGGCAAGCACGTCGAAGTCCAAAGCACTCTTGATTGATTCTAGAGCTTCAAACCACATGATGGCTAAAAGAGACTCCTTTTAATCCTTGAATACTGGCAAATCCATCCCCATCCACATGGGAGATGACTCCACCATCATTTCAGAAGGAAAAGGTACGGTTGACCTTGAGAATGGCTATTTTTCAAATGTTTTGTATGTACCGTCTCTGGCATCAAATCTCCTTAGTGTCTATCAGATGACACATATAGGAGTGCCTAAGATATTATCTTTCTGCCCGAATGATGTTAAGATAACGGAACTTGCATCCAGGAAACTCATTGCTAAAGGCCTTGCAAACCATCATGCAAAAGCCTATGAGTTTCCCACATTGTGGCAGATGCAAAGCCCACCACACTGCTAACTCATGGAAATGAAGTTAGTAGGCTATGGCATGAAAGGCTTGGCCATATAAATTTCAAATATTTGCAGAAATTACAGAAAAAATCCATGGTTGAAGGCCTCCTGGTCATCAAGGAAACCATTGGAATTTGCAAGGGCTGTGTGGTTGGAAAACACCCTGAGCACAAGTATGATTGGGGGAAGGAAAACCGAGCTACATGCATCTTGGGGCTGATACATTCTGATATCAGTGTTCTAATTCCTATCACATCCATGAATGGATCAAGGTATCTTCTGAATTTTATTGATGATTTTTCAATGTACACATGGGTCTTCTTTCTCAAAAAGAAGTCTGAAGTATGTGAAAAATTCTCTGAACTGAAGGCCTTGATGGAAAATGCCTCTGGGCTTAAGATAAAGATCTTGAGATTTGATAATGGAGGGGAGTATGTCAGTAATGATTTTCTGCACATATGCTCCCAAAGTGGTATTAAGGTCCAACATTCAATTCCCTACACTCCCCAGCAAAACGGTGTAGAGAAAAGGAAGAATCGGTCTCTCAAGGAGATGACCACCTGTATGTTGGAATCAAAGAAGTTGGCTGCAATTTTTTGGGCTGAATCCATGCATGCTATAGAATAAATTCATAACAAAGTTCCACACTCATCTATGAAAGGGAATACTCCTTTTTAAGTATACTTTGGACACAAGCCAGATGTGTTGAACCTGCGGGTGTTTGGGTCCACTGCATGGGCCCGAATTCCACTTGATGAAAGGAGGGCTTTGCAACCGCAAAGCATAGAATTTCTGTTTATTGGGGATATTTATGAATCAAAATTTTTCAAGCTGTTGGATATAAAAAAAAAACATATCATCATAGAGATAAGTGTCAAGTTCGATGAGCCTCTTCAGGAGGTGGAACTAGTGAAGGAGAAAACTGCTCAATTTCCTTCCTATTCTACTGAATATTTGGATGATGAAATTGGGGGTGATGACCCTGATTTGGACCCTCTAATTTCTGAAATTAGTGCACATAAAAAATCAAATGTTGAATAAGAACCTGAAGTACAAAATCATCTTCCCACACGGGCCCGACAGACACTCTCCTCCACAGGAGATAACATTGGAAGTCCGGATGATCCAAGGAGAACCCGGTCTGATTTCCAATGAGCAGGTATTGCGCTCTCTTGTCCTGATAATTTTCTGTCCAAAAATTGTTATTTGATGATTATTTCATACCCAAAATCCTATTACCATGCTCGGAAGGATCCAATATGGCAAGTTGCCATGGATGAAGAGATGAATTCTCTTCAGAAAAACACCACTTGTGAGCTAGTTTCTCTTCCTCCAGGAAGGAAATTGGTTCAATGCAAGTGGGTGTTTCATACCAAGGTTTCTGTTGATGGAAGCACATACAAATATAAGGAAATTATAGTGACAAAAGGTTTCTCTCAAGTCCAAGGTGTGGACTACCATGAGACCTTTGCACCAGTTGCAAAAATGGACTCCATCCGCCTAGTTTTGGAAATTTCGGCATCTAAGCACTAGGAGTTGTTGGGAAATAGGGCAGACCTGGGTTTAATCCTTTTATGTTGTACCAAAAAAATACCCACTGTGTTGGCCCTTTCGGCAACGACCTGTGCACAGTTTGCAGTCTCACCCGAAACAGCAATGGGGTGCCGCAGAATCAGGTTTCTGCAAGCAGAGAGGGATATTACTGTACCTTAGCCTTTACTAATTTATTATTCAATAATTACACAGCTGTGTCATTCACTTTTATACAACTTCACAGATATATAAACAACCATAACTTGCTTAACCCACTACAGGGAATTCACAGCGAAGCTTGTTATTAGCAGTGATCTAAGTTATCAAATGTATACAGTTATTAATGCATAAAAGACAACAGAAATAGAAACAACACAAGAAACCACAACACCAAATATAACATGGTTCACCCCCAGTGTAGGGGATACATCCACAAACTGTGTTTTATTCAACTTTCTACAAAACCATAGTTTGATCTGCGCACTCAGCTGCAGATCCCTTCAGTCCTTAACAGCTGTGCACATAGCAGCAGGCCTCTGCACACACAGCTGCAGATCTTTTCTCAATCTTCTTGCTAAAATCCTCTTCGCACACAGCTGCAGAGGTCATCCACGCACATAGCTGGGACTTAACCTTTCCTTACAAAATCAGCCTTAACTTCTCCTTAGTCTTTCTTACATCATAAAACCTAACCTTTCTTATTTACACAAGTGCCTATTTATAGCGCACTGTTTACAAAAACATGGATTCAATACCATGGGCACCCAAAACCCTAAACCCTGGTCTTAAGCCATGGGTTTATTACAATAGAAGACTTTGATTTAACCCCCGACACCCCTAAGACTATTTTCAGTCAAACCCATGGAGTTACCCATTCTTAAGGACCGTTGAGGTGCATGCCCTAACAGGCCCCTAAGACTCACCAGTGTCTCGTCCCGGGGCACTTATCTGCTCGGCTGGTGGTAAAATTTGCTTGGCGAAGACATTGTGTGCTGGTTCCTGGAGTCCTTCCTGCTAGTGGCTGGCTGCCCGCTTCTTTCTGCTGCTTGATATTGGTGCGGAATAAGGCTTTGTGGGTCCATCTGCAACCCCATCCTTTGGTCGGGTTGGTGATACTTAACCATCCAACCTCGGCCAGAATCAGGGGTCGTTCATGCTCCAAAACACACCTACATAGTATTTCATCCGGTCCCATATTATACAGCTGGCCGGATATTAGAGTGAAGTCCACTGCTTGCACTACCAGCTGCTTTTTCTGTTGTGTGGTCATTTCAGCAGGTGGAAACCCTATAGACAAGTACTGAGCAATATCCTGGAAGTAATCATCGACTATCTGGATGGAAAATAGCTGCGCGTCAGGGAGGCCCTCATCCAAACTGGTGGGTTCTTAGCCTGACTCGAGCCTCGACAAGTGGTCAGGTCCTAGGTTCAGTCTCCCAGGCTTAACAATGATTTCAAAGTCATATTCTTGGAACAGAATCAGCCATCTGCATATTCTTCCTCCTAGCACTCGCTTATTAACCAAATATTTCAAAGCAGAATGGTCAGTAAACATATTAGAATGTGATCCTAATAGATAATGTCGAAACTTCTGTAGTGCATACACCATAGCAAGGCCTTCCCGCTCGGTTGTAGTATAATTTTTCTCTGCAGTGGATAATTTTATACTGGCAAAAGAAATAGCGTGGTCGATCTGACCTACGCCTGGTTGAGCCAATACCACCCCTAGAGCAATAGAGGATGTGTCGACATGCACATGAAATTCTTTGTTCCAGTCAGGAAATACTAGAATAGGGGCAGTAACCATTTTTTTCTTCAAAATATCTAAGCTAGCCTGGCACTCCGGTGTCCATTCGAACTTATTATCTTTTTCAACTTCCTTTCCATCAGAGCGGTAATTTGAGCATATCCTTGGATGAATTTTCTGTAGTAACTAGTGTGACCGAGAGTCATGCGTAGTTGTTTGACGGACTTCGGGGGTGGTAGATTTACAATAATAGCTATCTTCGCAGGATCCATCATCAATCCCTGCTTACAGACAACATGACCAAGGAGAATTCCAAAAGGGACACAAAATATACACTTTTTTATATTCAAAGCAATATGGTGCTGTCTACACTTGTTTAACATAAGTCTCAAACTAGTGAGGTGATCTTTTACTAGCCCAAAAATAGTCCAATCATCAAAATAAACTTCTAAGAATTTATGTATATATTCCTTGAACGCAGAGATGACGACCCTCAAAAATATAGCAGGTGCATTCTTCAGCCCAAAGGGCATGATAGTATACTGAAAGGATCCCATTTCGGTAGCAAATGTTGTCTTATGCCGATCTTCTGGAGCAATTCGGATCTTATGGTAGCCAGAAAACCCATCAGTGAAAGAGTATATTTCTTGGCCTCCAACATTATTGAGCACTTCGTCTGTAAAGGGGGTACGAAAGGGATCATGCAGACAGGAATCATTTAATTTCCTGAGGTCGACACAAATGCGGATTTCACCCTTAGTCTTCTTCTCCTAGACCACCATAGGACTGACCCACTCAGATTCTTCAATAGGATCAATTATTCCTACGGTGAGCATTTTATCCAGCTCCACCTTAACCTTTTCTTTATACTTCGGATTCAATTTATAAGGCCGATGTTTCACAGGTTTTGCATCAGGTTTCAAAGGGATCTTCATTACGCCAATATCACCCAAGATACCCTTCATTTCAGAAAAATTTGTTGGAAAAAGATCTTGGTACTCGTGGAGAAGTTGGGTTACCTTGCTGACCATTTCATCATCCCAATAGTCACCAATTGTGGCGAGCTTAGGCTGTTCTTCAGATCCAATGTTAACTGTGCGTGTCTTTAGGGGCTGATTTACTTCCATGGCTTCGATGACTGGTCCTTGCACATCGCAGCATCCTTTTGACTCAGGGATAGTGATATTGCGCGGGTCCTCATCCTCTCCAATGGAAAAGTTATAACATTCTAGGGAATGGGCTTCCTGCACTATCCAATCCAGGCGCTGTTCTACTAGTTCTTGGTCATCAAAGACCTTGGTATGGATGATCCTGATAGCTGCGTCTAGAGCTGGGCAAACATCATTAGTAGAAAAAGTATGTATAAAACTATGGACAAGACAGTCCCAACTTACAGTATCTAAGCGGAGCTCAGCTTCCTCGTACCAGGTCTGAGCTATCGGTGGCAGTGTATGGACGAATCAATGTACCCATTCGTTCTGAGGTACATACCTCCACGCTTCATAGCAGTTTGCCAAATGCACTTGTGGACTAGATTTTCCATCAAACTTGCTTCGCACCTCCTTAGGCTAGCCCTTAAATCTCAGTCGAAGGAGCCTCTGACAGGCTTCCCAGTTAGGAATATGCGTCTTATGGCTCTTCCACCATCTGGCAGTTGAGACTCTGAGTGCTAACTCTAGAGAAGTCATTTTCTGTGGCTCTGGTATCTGACCTGAGAATTGTACGATAAATGGGTCAGGGTCTATTGAACCATCAAAAGTAGGGAGAGCGCTTGGTTATGAGCTGAGCCACCTGAGAGATTTAGTAGGTCTGGTACTACTATGGCCATGGAGCTCATATACTCAGTTCTGCCAACTCTCTAAGTCATCCTCCGAGTTGGTCATACAGGAGCTACCAGACTCCCAATCTGCAATAGGAGGATCCTCAGAACCTCTGTCCTGCGCGGTGATAATGTAGATGTGCTCCACATCATCCTGATCCTTTTGTCAGAGTGGTTCTGTGTACTTCCCCCTGTGAAGGATCCAGGGGTAGGATGACTCTCAAGTCTTTCCCTTCAAAGATCATCTGTCTCTTCTTTAGGTTAATAACTGTAGCATTTTCCATTGCCCATTCAATTCCTAACAAGGCTGGGTAGGGGTCGCTGTCACCAATGATCTCAATTACTTCGAATTCCACGATAGTACTGACCTCGGCAATATCTGTTTGGACACTCAGGAAACTTCCTAGAGGCACAATCCTTTGCTGGTTGGCTAGCCGCAACTGGATAGGGGACCAGGCGAGGGGGGGTTTTCCCATGTGTTCCCGGGTTTGTTTAGTTAACACATTTACGTCAGACCCTAAGTCCAAGATAACATTAGTCAGATGATATGCCCCTATCTGAGCATTCAATCTCATTTCCCTGTCGGTTCTGTTCACTCTATGAACAGTTTTGTCTTGAACAGAACTGTGGTGAGGTCCGCAGGAAGCAATGACTTCTTGTAGCTTAGTCAGAGCATCCTGATCTCGTAACAGTTTGAGGAAACTCTGTAAAAAGGAGGATAGGGTACTTACATTATCCCGCGGGGCTTCCTGGGGCCATGAATATAGTTGCTGAGATTGTGTAGGTGTAACGGATGTGCTAGGGCCAGCAAAATCTTTCTTAGCTTCCATAAATGTCTCTCTTTCTCTTATGATATCAAATGCTGGGATTTTCACAGGGGCCTTATGAACACGAGTGTCAGCGGGCTGTATTTCTGTATCCGGTGGGTGTGTCATAGCTCCACTCCGTGTGACAAAATTGATAGTTGCGGCAGGTCTGGGGTCAACTGAAATCATCTGGATATTCCGTATGGGGGCACTTTGTCGTGCCTCAATCTTAGCTATGAGCTGCAGACACTGCTCAATCACATGATCGACCGCGCGGCAGTATCGACATGTCGTAGTAGGGTTCCGACAGTTGCGAGCCAAATGCCCAGCTTGGTTACAATTGTAACATACCAACTGGCCTCGGCCTCTGCCGGCCATACCACCACGGCCTCCAAACGAACCTCTACCAGAGGCACCCCCCTGTGAACCATAGCTATCACTACTGGGACCGTCATTGCGCACCCGGTAGGCATCATAGGTGCGGCACTCATCCTCATTATGACCTACAGACTTGCAAAAATTACAGTAGGGGTTCTTAGGTCCCTGTCTGTACCGTTGCAGCAGGTGACAGTTCTCGGGTCGGTGCTGACCTATTGTTCTGCAGAGCTCACAATATAGAACTTGTGGTGGAAATGGGTCTGACACACCTGTGCGCAGATACTTGCTTACCATAGGGCACTGTTCTTTGTCGTGACCTTCGGTCCGACATTGTGTACACCAAACCTCTTCGCGATCAGGTTTTCCCTTTTTCATCTCGCGAAATTCCAGGGCCATCGCGGCTAGCTGTGCTTGGATTTGAGCAATACCAGAATCATCTCCGACAGGGGCAGTCTCCAGCTTCATTGCGATTTCCAGAGCCTCTTGCTGGTCAGCAACCTTCTATTGCATGAGTGGAGTTCTGATATGTGGTAATAATGCCGCGATAAACCATTCCTTGTGCTGCGCAGGACTAATGGTAAAGCTGACTTGGTCGAGGAGGACTTTGAATCTCTGGTCAAAGTCCCACATAGATTCGCCGCGCCACTGTTGAATCTCTTTGAGTTTGGTGATGCTCTGCGATTCTGATTTAGGCTTTTTAAATTCTTTGGTTATTGTTGTCTTAATCTCATCTAGCGTAGGGCTCTGAGTACTGGAGAACTTCATGAACCAGGTCAAATCCCTATCCTGGAAAGAAGTAATGAGCTGCGCGGCTCTCACATCTGGGTCTATAATTTTCTTCACATTCCATACTGCTTCACATAAAAACCAGAACTGTTCGGGGTCCTCTGATCCCGTGCCTTTGAAGATGGGGAGCTTAATGTCATCAACCAGGTGGACCATGGCGGTTCTGGGAGGGGGGTAGGACGTTGATGGGGAGGGATTTATAGGGACAGACTGGCATGTGGCCGGAATACTTGGACTTGGTTGACTGTCAAACTGCGACGGAATTTCAGGGGTAACAGGGCTTCGCTGCGGGGTGACAGGGGGGGTTTCCAAGCGAAGGGATTTCCTCAAAGCCTGATTCTTCAGAATTCACAGGGGAAGACGCGGTAGCCTGACCTAAGGAATAGGAGTAAAAATCTCTTTTGTACCTTTTTCCACTTTGCAGCAAACCACTTTGCTCGTCGAAGGTATTATCACTTGCAAACATATGTTAGTACTACAAAGCTAGCAGTCTGATTCAAACCACAATATACCCTTTTCAGCCAATAGTATTTTAATCCGCAAGCTTAATGAATTCAAAAACTTACCACGGGGACCTTTGAAGAAATTTCGTTCAGCTTCGCTGAAGGAGGTACTTGTGTTAATGGAAAACTCTGTTACGAAAGCTTCCAATGTGCGCGTCATCCAGAAATCAACAGCGCGGGATACCTCGTTGTTCACGTGTTACACAAGATTGACCCTTGTGGGGGTCCACATGGGAACCCATCGAGCTTGGCAGTTCATCCTTCTTTCTGTTAACCTAGACAACCACTGGTGCAACTCTATGTGGATACTACTAAAAAAAATTTCATAAGCATCACAAAAAACATACCTTTGTAAAAAGTCACGTGCACTACAATGCAAATTTGTGTTCTCTTGTTGCGTGAAGTGCAGATAAGTCTCAGCAAACCAAGCACTTATTTTCGTCACAGAGGGCCTCCAGAACATAGCCCTCGAGGTATGACGTAAACCCCTCTTGAGCAGATACTGAGTTCAACCGGCAACGGAACCAATTTGTTGGGCAATAGGGCAGACCTGGGTTTAATCCTTTTATGTCGCACCAACAAAAGACCCACTGTGTTGGCCCTTTCGGCAACAACCTGCACACAGGTTGCAGTCTCACCCGAAACAGTAATGGGGTGCCACAGAATCAAGTTTCTGCAAGCAGAGAGGGATATTACTGTACCTTAGCCTTTACTAATTTATTATTCAATAATTACACAGCTGTGTCATTCACTTTTATACAACTTCACAGATAGATAAACAACCGTAACTTGCTTAACCCACTACAGGGAATTCACAGCGAAGCTTGTTATTAGCAGTGATCTAAGTTATCAAATGTATACAGTTATTAATGCATAAAAGACAACAGAAATAGAAACAACACAAGAAACCACAACACCAAATATAACGTGGTTCACCCCCAGTGTAGGGGCTACGTCCACAAACTGTGTTTTATTCAACTTGCTACAAAACCACAGTTTGATCTGCGCACTCAGCTGCAGATCCCTTCAGTCCTTAACATCCACGCACATAGCAGTAGGCCTCTGCACACACAGCTACAGATATTTTCTCAATCTTCTTGCAAAATCCCTCTGCGCACACAGCTGCAGAGGTCGTCCACGCACACAGCTGGGACTTAACCTTTCCTTACAAAATCAGCCTTAACTTCGCCTTAGTCTTTCTTACATCATAAAACCTAACCTTTCTTATTTACACAAGTGCCTATTTATAGCGCACTGTTTACAAAAACATGGATTCAATACCATGGGCACCCAAAACCCTAAACCCTAGTCTTAAGCCGCGGGTTTATTACAATAGAATACTTTGATTTAACCCCCGACACCCCTAAGACTATTTTCAGTCAAACCCGCGGAGTTACCCATTCTTAAGGACCGTTGAGGTGCACTCCCTAACAGGAGTGCATCATATGGATGTTAATTCAGCCTTTCTACTTGGACATGTTCATGAGGAGATATACATGAATCAACTTGAGGGCTACATAATTTGGTTTTCAAGCTAAAGAAGTCAATATACAGGTTAAAATAGGCCCCAAGAGAGTGGTATTCCAAGATGGATGCCTTCCTTCCCTCGCAAAACTTTGAAAGGTGTAGATCAGATCCAAATGGGTATATACAACAGTCTAATGGTAATTTGATTATTATTTTTTTATATGTTGATTACTTACTGATCACAGGTAGCACAGTTGCTTCCATTTCAACCATCAAAACTGCTCTCCACAATGCCTTTGAAATGAGCGATTTGGGGCTCCTAAAACAATTTTTGGGGCTCGAAATTGAATAAAATTCTGATGGGATAATGGTCACTTGGTCCAAATACATATCATACCTGTTAGTCAAGTTTATCATGGTAGGCCTTCACCATTCCCTTTCCTTTTAGGGATCATCCTTGAAGAAGGAAAAAACACACCTCCCATGGACTGCACTATCTATCGACAGCTGATTGGTAGCTTGTTGTACTTGACACATTCTAGGCCTGATATCTGTTATGCCGTGAATGATGTATCAATATACATGTAGTAGCCTCATGATATTCATTGGAAGGAATCCAAGAGGATCCTCTAGTATATTCAGGGAACTAAGACCTACGCCATTCACTATGCTACAGACTCCGAGCTAGAGCTGGTTGGATATACATATTCCAATTGGGTGGGTGATTCTATGATCAGAAGTGTACTTCTGGATATGTATTCATGTTTGGTGGTGGCCCCATTTTCTGGTATAGCAAGAAGCATGCTTTCATAGCATTATCTTCAACAGAGGCCGAGTATCGAGGAGAGGTGAATGCTTGCATCCAAGCAGTTTGGTTGCAAGGCATTCTTTCAGAGTTTGATCTTGGTAGTACTTTGTCCACTATCCTCTTTTATGACAATCCAAGTGCTATTAAGATATCCATAGATCCAGTTACCAGGAAGAGGACCAAGCATGTAAAGATACACATGCACTATATCAGAGAGCTAGTGCATGACAGGACCATCATTCTGCAATACTGCCTGACTGATGAGCAGATTGTGGACATTTTCACCAAGAAATTTTTAGAAAAGAAGTTCACTTACCTCCATTCACTATTGGGGGTGAGTCCATCAAGGTGATCAGATTACTTTTAGTGTTTAGATTGAGGGGGGGGGGGTTCCCACTAGGTTTTCCCTCTTTTCCTCACTTAGTTTGTTTTTTAGCATTGTTATGGCCTTAGTTTCCAAGGCCCTAGCATTTTTATGCATTTTATGTTTTCTATTCCTCCTTAGTATAGCTTAAGGGGGGGTATTAGAGACATTTACCACCATACACACTCTTTTTGGTCAATTTGTCCTAGTTAAACCACTATCCTAAGTATTATTGAATTAATTGACATCAGAGGAGCACTATATGACATTATCTAGACCACACCCACACCTACCTTCAGTCAAGGAGGATAACTTAGCCTTATCCTACATTCAGGGAGGCTAACTGGAGCACTTCGAGGGTGATCTGAATGTCATTAATGCCCCATAGTGCTAACTGATAGTTACAATCAGTTAAATAGAGTAGTGAAGGTGCCTTCCTTTATTAAATTGATTATTTATTGATTATTTAATGAACTGGAGTTAACAGGGGAGCCTCCAACCACTTCTAATGTTCAGTTATACTTCAGTTAACCTCATCGGGGTTCATTGGAGTCATTGATGTGCTACCACTTGTTGTTTGGATTGCTGTGACATGTGTTTGACCTACTTTCAGTTAGACTCAGTCATTTATTGCACTCCAACTTCAGTTACGGCTCAGTTGAGTCAATTAGGGTTTTGATCAGTGGTTAACTTGAGTGTTGACTGTGGCTCACATTCAGTTAAGCTAGACTAACTCATTCAATTTGAATGGCCTCCTTGGGAATTTGAATTGCTTTGTCATTCATTCTTGCATCATGATCTTGTACTATATTACTCATTCTTTGTGTGAATATACAGAGCGGCTACTCATTTTGTAGCACAATTATACCATTTTCATGCCTTATTTGTTATTAATCTTTGATGAGACTTGTGTTTAGTCCCTAGATTACTGTGACGGATTAATAGATTCTTCTTGACATTTTCATTTTTATTTTCAGCAGGCTTTATAGGCATATTTAATTTCTTAGGGTTCTAGTTTGAAATGACAAACTCAGGTTTGTTAACAGTTGAAGTATTACTCTTCATTTTCTTCATGTTCTCTTGGAGTTTCTTAATCTTTGGAAGTATCAAGTTGTCTTCTTTTAATGGATTTTGACTTCTTGTTGTGACATTTGTCTCTGATGTTTCTTCTTTGTAGGGAGATCTTCATCTTCTATGTTGAACATAGACACACAATCCCATAAAACCAAGGTGTCTTCCTCTTGTGTTTCTATAGGTTCATGATCTTTCCCTTTCTCCTCCTCAGTTTCTATCAACTTAGAATCCAATAATTGGTTCTTTACTAATGTCATAGAATTAATCCACTATGGGAAACTCTTCTCAGAATGAGGTTGCTAATGGAATCTACAAAAATTATCAATTCCTACATCCATCAAATTCATGGCTAAGGGACTGTGTGGGGGAGGTTTGGGCTGACTGTTTTCCTCCCTCTTTTTATAATAAGGCTTGTATTTTTTATGAGCCTCTTTTTCTTTATCCAAATCAATTACCCTGTTTGATAACTTTTGCATCATCTTCACTACCCCATCTAACTCCTGTGATCATTCATCCTTAGGCTTTTTGTTTCCATAAGTCTTTTCGTCTGACTGCGTAGGATAGTGTTCTATACTCTCCATTTCTTCCTCTACCTTCTCAGCTTCTTCATAAGTATCTACCAAAGTGGGCCTAACTGATCTCTTGGTAAACATGGCTAGATCAAGCCCAAGGGCTGAGGTATAGTACTCAATCAGAGCATGCTCATATGGTTTATCAACTGCACTGAATTTATTTAGGTAGGCAGCAAACCTCTAAGTAAAATTATGTACCTTTTATTTCTTTTCTTTCTTTAAGGAAATCAATCCGTTCATTAACGTTGCGTGAGTTTTCTGGATTCTGTATTTGCTTCTGAAAAGTCTCTCAAAAATATTCCAATTTGTGATTGAGTTTGCTGGTAGGGGAAAATACCATGAATCTGCTTTCCCTTTTAGGGTATGCGGGAAAATTCTGCAAACTACATCTTCATGTTCGGTTGCTTGCAGACCTTCTAAACCCAGATAAAAACTCTACAAGTGATCATCCACAAGAATTCCTTCACTGGGTTTCAAACTTGGGTAAACTTTTGTCAAAACTCTGAGGTATATCATGTAATGGAGGTTTCAGGTTTAAAGGAGATCTATCTCTCCAAGTAGGCTGTGGAGGTGGCTTATTTGCATTCACATTGGCCATGATTCTGAGTGGAGTATGAAGTGGAGACTGAATAGGGGTCTGAAAAGGTGAATAATGAGGGGAATCTGGTCCCAACTGATCCAAAGGTTGGACAACTTCTTGTAAGGCTGTTTCTACCAATTCCTCAAGATCTTCTACCAACACTGAATCTTCCAATTGAGGACAGTCCTTCTTCTGATATACTCTTCGGGATAGAATAGGGATAATAGGTAACCCTCCAATTTTTTCATGTATGCCCTGGTAATCCTCCTTAAATCTTCAACTACTTCATTATCAATGGGGTAGATATACCCTTTACCCTTTTCTTCAGGAGTGGGTTTTTGAGGCAAACTGGTTTCAGAACTGTCATCGATGGAGTAATCTCAAGAAAGCGGACTTCGTCATCCATCCATGCACTAATGGCCCTCCTTCTAGTGCCAAAACTATTGAGGCCTAAAAAACGCATGTAACAATAGTAGGGATTCTCCCCAATACACGTTCCCAATTACCTCATTATTATTTGGTATGGGGAATCCTTCTGGTTTATGGTCCAACCAATGTAGGTCAACTAACGGTTAAAGCTTATTTTACTGATTGTGGCCCGGTCCACCGTTTAAGTGTATTTTTTAGTTTTATGTTTATGTATGAAATGCAAGTGCCTAACTAAATGTAGATGATAGAGATAACGAGGAGTGTCACAATGTGAATTGCAAGTTCTTACCTCACCTCTTACCTCTCTCGCTTCTAAATCATAAACAAAGAACAACTAACTAAGACTCACTAACCTATCCATAGGGAACAATAGTATAATTAATGTTGAGTAATGTATTGTATATCATGCATTAAGAACACTACATATAGCTGTTAATATTTCTGAATACATGAATATCAATAGACAGATAAACAAAGAGATAGTTCATTGTTAATTAAAACATTCATTACTCAAATATGATTGTGGAAATTTCATAGAAATAAACAGGAGCGCATTCATAACATGAAAGAGTTCATAAGTTAGAACGATCTCACAGTTCATGATAACAAGCTAAAACAGAAATAGTTCACATCCAACAAGTCCATGTCAAGCATTTGAAACCCCATAGTGCTTTCTCCAGCCAAAAATATATAACTGTTTATTATAATATGAAATAGTTCTTATTACAATAATCTTGCACACAAAGATAGTCTAAAAAAAGGTCCCTTGATACATCAAGCTTGCCTATATTTATACAAAAAGAAAAAAACTCTTGGGTTTCCCTCATTGTCTTTTGGGCTTCCCCAACCTTTCCCATACAAAATTTTGTCTTTTAGCTTGTGAACAAAAAGATAAATACAATATATTACATTATTTATCAAAGTGCTAGACAGTCCAACTAAGAGGGTCCAGCCTACCCGTTCATAAACTTTCTCCATACATTTGCCTCCGCTACTAGATTCTCAAAACTAGAAGGTTCAAGAAATCTGATTGTAATTTTGTGCTGAGTAGCCTGGGATTTTACACCCTCTATCCTGGCAGGAATCAAGCGCAGCTAGTCTTCCAGCAAGTGGATACTCACAGATGCATGTTATATTTTAGTATTAATTATCTTTTCATCTAACTCCTTGATTTGTTGAATGGCATGTTCATCTTCATTGCATCTCTCTTGTAATTGTTTCAAAAAAAATTCATGCTCTGGAATCACTTCTAATATCTTTGCAACCGAGGTCTGACACCGATTATAAGTTAGGAGCACTCTCCTACAGAATTCAGCATAGGCATTCTTTGTTTTCTTCACTATCTTTTTTAGTTCTTTTGTTGCTTTCCTAGCAAACTATTGAGGCCTGGGAATTCGCAGGAAACAACAGAAAGGGATTCTCCCCAGTCAACATTCCCAACTAGCCCGTGACTATTTGGTATGGGGAATCCGTCCGGTTTGCGGTCCAGCTACCATAGTTCAAAGTAACAAAACAAAGGTTTCACTGGTTGCAGACCGGTCCATCGTGTAATTTTGTATTTTTTGATTTGAGTATGATATGCACATGCCTAATTAACGATGCAGGGTGATAAGGATGCAAAGAGTAGTCACAATGTGATGCGCAGGTTCTTACCTCTCGTCTTAGAACTCACAAGCATCCAAATCATGCAAGAAAATAAATACTAACTAAACTATCTCTAGAGAGCTGGGTATTCATTCACGAGTAATGCACCCCTGTTCATGTGTTATGGCAAATCACAAATAGTTGTTCTTATAACCAAACATATAAACATGAATAAAAGTATATATGATAAGATAGCTCATCAACAGTTAAAATTTTCATTACTCATAGTGGAAAAGACATCATAAAGGTACTGAAGAACATTCAAACAAGAACATAGGTCCAAGAAATTAGAACACTCTTACAGCTAATGAGGCACAGTTGAAAACGAAATAGTTCACATTCAACATTGCTCATTTAATCACATTGACATATTCCACGTAGTACTTCCTCCAATAGGCAAAATTTGCAATCTCTGGTTGTAAAATGAAATAGTTCCTCTTACAAGCATTAAGTTACAAGTTTTTCTAGGGAAAAATCCCCTTCTAAGTTCTACTTTCAAATATTTAAACTACCACCACCGACCGCTTGGGCTGCCCCCCCTCAAGCGTATAACCTTCCGGTCCTTCAAAGCGCTTCATCTTCCCATTTTATTTTCCGTACGCCTTCATGATCTGATGAGTAACTGATAGATCTTTTCGAGTCTGTTCCTTTGTCGCCATTCACTTTGTCTTTTCCTTCGTTTGTCCTGCTTGTGATCCTGAGGTTTCGGCTCTACTTTTACCAAATTACCCATCTCCCTTCATGCCGCAGTAGTTTGACCATTCTCCGGAAACCTCTTACAATCAAATGATGTGCATCATTGACCAGGATTGCATTCTAAACAAACATCAGATTGAACCAACTAACGGCTAATTCACAAGAAATGGCCTAGTGCGCCACTGTCTCGTTCACCTATGGGCTCGGGAGAAAACATCAACATTAGGAGACGGAAAATTTAAGACCTGGAGTGCGGGCGGGAAAAGGAAAAAACCAATCGAAAGTCGGAAGGACTCTGACATCGAAAGCTAAATGACTTTCCCAGCTGCAACGGTGGAAAAGGAAAGGTTAAGGATACACGACCCGTGGGCGGGAAAACTCTCCATTGGAAGTCGGAAGGTTTTACTCTTTGGAAGCTTAATCACTTTGGGAGCCGCAACGATGGAAGAACAAAAGTTACGGGCAAGCGGCTAAAAGACTGATGCGTCGGCTGGCGGAGCGTTTTAGACTTTGGGCCCTTAGTCGATTTGGGAGCCACAATGGAAGAAGAAGAAAGGTTATAGCCATGCGATGCATATCAGAGGGCGGAGTGCTTTGTACTT
The DNA here is from genome assembly GCA_001517045.1 of Pseudotsuga menziesii. Taxonomy (NCBI): domain Eukaryota; kingdom Viridiplantae; phylum Streptophyta; class Pinopsida; order Pinales; family Pinaceae; genus Pseudotsuga; species Pseudotsuga menziesii. The sequence continues at coordinate 947,415 of LPNX011045565.1, read as the reverse complement.
CGGAGGCTTAACTACTTTGAGAGCCGCAATGGCGGAAGCAAACCAGGACACAACCTCCGATCTAAGCGATGAAAACTTCAAACCTGGCAGCGATTGAAATATTTCACCTCTGAAACAACGTTTTGCAAATGACAAAAGCCTGATCCACGTTAATCTCAGTAAAAACAAACTTTAGCAATTGAGATTTACAACAATTCCACACACAAGCGAAAATTAAGCTAGATTATTTATAATCATCAAACCTATCCAAACTTAAAGCATGATCAAAAGGTTCAAAGGATCCAATGATTAAAAACAATGCTAAATCATGAGGAGGGGCCCAAAATTTAAGAAATTTGGGGAGAGCGGTTGCAGCTGCAACAATTGGCGATTACCTGGTGAACCTAGATCTTTGGGCGATTATTCTTTGAGTGACAGACTGTTTAACAACAAATGTATCTATTGAATTCTTCCAGCTATCTGGATTCCTCAAATGACGAAAGTGTGTACCTTTAATCATTAATGATAGTCCAATTTGGGAGAGTGGAAACCAAGATTTTCAAGTCGAGATAACTCTGTTGAGGCTAAAGGATGAATTTCATTATTACTTTTGTCTTCAGGTAGCTGATATCTTGGACACCATAGGATTGCAGCATATGGTAAAAAGAAATATTCATTTGTTCCTCATTCCCATGCCACGTTAGCACTTTTTGTGCTTTTGGACTTTTGTCCCTTTTCATATGAGTCCTCCTGCATGCCTTTCTTTTTGAATTTTAATTCATGCTCCTCTATCCCATAGTGTCCTTTTGTGTGAGCGGTGCACTTCATGTTTTAGCTCATGGACGGAGAGGAACTTTCGGCAATTTAGTACTTATGATTCAGCATCTGCTTTGATGTATGATGCTTTCATAGGAGTTTTTTTACTCTTATTTTCCTTTTCGAATTCGTTTCTTAGCATGGGATCATTTATATTTAATATACTATTCACCTTGATCCTTTCCATGGGTCCTTTGCTGTCGCCCTTTAGAACATTTTAAGTGTGATGTGGATGGAGCCTCAACATAGTATTCCAGACTCTTTGAATCCAGTTTATTTCACAGGGGTTAAGCAGGACTTCAATGCACTCAGAGCTATTCGAGAAAAATGCTAAACTGGAAGAAGTTCTTTTAGACAAACAACAACACACAGTCTGATGCCCAAAAATGTTTATCATTCCCAAAAAATCTTGGTGTTTCCCATGCAACCACGGGCTCGTTCCCTTTATTAAAATCCAGAAAACTCAAACTAAAACCAACTGAAAAACATGACTCAAAGACAGCCAAACAAATTATTTATATACAAGACAGAAGAACTCAAAGAAACTCAGGAAAAATAAGGCTTGAAACCAAACCATTTACTGGTAATTTCTCCTCCCACCCCTGTAAATATTGCAACTTATAAGTAGAAGGGCCAATCTTTGCTGCAATCTGAAAAGGGCCTACCCACAACTGTTGGAATTTAATATGCTTTCCTTTCTCATCGTGGGGGTGATCCCACTTGAGAACCAGATCTCCCACTTCAAACTCTTTTGTCCCTGCCTTATGTTTGTCAAACCATCTCTTTATTACCTCCTGTTGTTGCTTAAAGTGCTCTCTGGCTTTAGATCTAGCCTCTTCTGCTTTCAGGAGATTATTTATCCTTATTTGCAAAACTTCATTATCCGACCCTCTAGACTCTTGAGCTATTAGGGAAGAAGGTAGCATGATATTGGGAGGAAGAATGGCTTATTTACCGTAGACAAGGGTATATGGTGACACTCCTATAGCAGACTTGGGTGTGACTCTATCAGCCCAAAGGGCGTTTGGTAGCGCTGAGTGCCAGCTCCTCTAGTTTTCTATCACAGTCTTCTTTAAAATTCTAATCAGATTTTTGTTAGTGGATTTAGCTAGGCCATTTCCTTATGGATAGTAATTAGTAGAATAATGCAATTTTATCCCTTTATCATGAGAAAAAGCAGTTAATTTAATTGATGAAAAGTACGTAGCATTATCAAAAACTAAAGAAACTGGAACTCCAAACCTGGTCATGATGTGATCCTGCAGGAAGCTGATGACCTCGTCTTGATTTATTTTGCACAGCGGAACTGCTTCGACCCAGCGAGTGAAATAATCGGTCGCGGTTAGAATGTACTTGTGTTGTAGGGAGGAATTTGGTTTTATTTCTCCAATGATATCCAACCCCCATTGCTCGAATGGCTCCGTGATCATCACAGGATTTAGGGGTGCTGCTGCTTTAGGTTGTCTCCCACTACACCTTTGGCAAATATCACACTTCCTGACATGTGCGTGTGCATCTTTGAAGAGCGTAGGCCAATAGTAACCGGCTCTAAGGATTTTTTGGGCTGTAGTATCCCCTGAATAATGTCCCCCAGCATGACCGTCATGCAATTCTAACATTACTTTCTGTGAATCTTCTTTCTCTAAGCATCTGAGAAGAACTCTGTCATAATTTTTTCTAAATAATATTCCCTCAACAATTTGATAGGAAGTTGATTTAAGATGTAGCACTCTTCTTTGATTAGAATTCCAACATTCTGGAAACAGCCATGCCTGCAGGTAATGCACAAGGTCTCTATACCAAGACTCAGGAGTTGTAAACAAAGGACATACCTCCATTACATGTAATTCAGCTTCATCCTCCCAAGCGTGTTCTTCATTTCTTCCATTTTCAGTCATCAGTTTGCACAACCCTTGTCCTTTAACTATAGAGGCTAGCTTGAATTCAAGGTCGTACTCCTAAAGAGCTGTTACCCAGTTGCCCCTTCTTTCTCCTAACTCCTTCTGTACAAGAAGGGACCTTACAGCTGGGTAGGGGATGATCACCTTAGTTCGATTTTTTAAAATATAAGGCCTGAATTGCTTTACTGCTTTAAATACTGTGTAAGCTTGCTTATCTATGGCTAGGTAATTTAATTCGGCCCCTTGTAGACCAGTACTCATGAAAGATATTGGGAATTCATCCCCCCCATTTTCCTTTTGTGTAAGCACAGTTGCTAGCGAATCATCATATGCAAAGGTATACAGAATAAAGTCTTTATCAAAATATAGGCTTTTTAGGGAGGGTGTGTGTGCAACAGCAGTTTTAATTTTGCTGAAAGCATTCTTCTCAATCTCAGTCCACTTGAATTGTGCATTTTGCTTCACCATCTGTTGCAGTGGCTTGACAATCTGAGCAAAATCAGGCACAAATCTTTGTACGAAGTTTATAGTTCCCATAAATGATTGCATCCCTTTTTTATTATGGGGCAAAGGGATTTGTTCGATGGCCTTAATTCTTTCTGGATCTATAGAGATTCCTTTCTTTGAAACTATATGACCAAGCAATTTTCCCTCCATGACATCGAAAACACACTTTTTGGGATTGAGCGAGATGTCGTATTTTCGACAGCGTTCAAAAATCTGCCTTAAATGAAAAGTGTGTTCTTCCCTCTTCTTTGAGAATATTGTAATATCATCGAGGTACACTACAGCACGACGGCCAATCAATCCGTGGAAAGCTATGTCCATATCCCTCTGAAACGCCGCTCCAGCATTTATAAGCCCAAAGGGCATCCTTCTGTAGGAAAAGGTTCCCCATTTGGTTCTGAACGTTGTCTTCAATCTGTCTTCTTCGGCTACTAATACTTGATTGTAGCCAGAAAAACCATCTAATAACGAAAATAGTTCAGAATCTGAGACCATTTGTAGCAATTGCTCCATGGGTGGAACAAGATAGTTATCTTTGTCTGAAGCACGGTTTAAATTCCTGAAATCCACGCAGATTCTGATTTCTCCGGATTTTTTTCTTATTAGTACCAGATTTGATACCCACTCAGAGTGTCTGACCTTAAATATGATTCTAGCATCCAATAATTTCTTCACTTCACTCTGAATCAGTGGTTCCAATTTTGGATGCATTTTCCTTAAAGGATGCTGATACGGCTTGACGCCGGCTTTGATGGGGACGACATGTTTGATGATGCCGGTGTCATATGTTTTCAGATATTCGTATGTCCATGCGAAAACATCTTTATATTGTTTAAATAGAATGGCGAACTTATCTCTTTCTGCTGGTGAACAACATTTGCCAAGATTCACAAATTTAGGATTCGTCTCAGTCCCTAAATTGATAAGCTCGAATTGTAGAGATGAGCTGTGGGTCTTCACGTTGGCTGGTCTTCTGAACTTTTCATTTAAATCGAACATTTTTTCTAACGTTCTGACACCTTTAGGAATGAAATTATCATACTTCAGCTCGGCCTGATGTTCTTCATCGTCTATAATGGCTCCTTTAAATACCTCGTCACTTATTAAACATTCTATAATATGCTTGTCATCATCGAACACTCGTAGATTGGTGATCATATCAGGTACTGAGGGCCTGAAAACCAATTCAATAGATCTTCAATTATTGGTAGGTATCAGCCTAGCAGTTGATGTGGACAACAAGTCAGTTGCTGCATTTTTAAGTCTTGGAATTGAAATAATATTGAATGCATTAAAACATTTAAGTAGGTCCCATACCTCATTTTGGTAAGCCTTCAAGTGAGGGGAAACACAATGTATTTGATTCCGGATTTGTTTCACAGTAATTTCAGAATCTCCAAAAACTTTTAGATTACTTACCTTTAATTCAATCGCTTTCCTTAAGCCCTGCACCAGCACTTCGTACTCAGTTGTATTATTCGTACATTCAAACTCTAATCTACATGAGAGAAAATGTTTATTCTTCTGGGGGTCGATCAGGACACACCTGGCCCCTGACCCTTCTAACGTCTTAGAGCCATCAAAAAACAAAGTCCAAAAATCACTCACTACTGAATGCGAATCTACTCCTACTGCTAAATTTACTATGATACAGTCAATTTCATTAGCCTGTGAGAATCGAAGGAGATCAAGCTGGGTGTCTGATGTGTTTTTGGCTTCTTCTTCTTGGTAATTTCCTGGTTCCAATTCGATAAAATAGTTTCCCAATACAGAATCCACTGGTTCATTCTTCTCATCCAATTGAGTAACGTTATATTTCATGTGAGGCTCCTTCAAAATCTTAATTTGGTTCGGACTTCCTTTATACGGCAACCACAGATGTGACCAATCAGAAGCAAAATATCCATTGAGTTTGGCCAACCACTCTCTGCTCAGGACAAGACCATACGCATCTGGTATATCATCCACCACAATATTAATGACTTGGCACACTTTATAATTTGATGCCAAATGGACTAGGACATCCTCCAATTCACCAATTACCTTTACATCTGTTCTGTCCAACTGAACAACCCTCCACATGGATGGCTTAGGCTGCCCATTTATCTTTTTACAGACTGATATTGGCATGACATTAACGGATGCCCCTGAGTCTACCAGACAATTATGTGCGTTGTGATTGAAAATTTCAAAAGTGAGTAGGAAAGGTGGTTGTTTTCTCTTAGACTTACCTCCAATGCCGGTTTCTCTGATTTCTTCTTCTTCCTGAGGTCGATTGACAGTGGGCATCTTTTCATCCAATGCTTCAAGTGCTTTCAATAGTCTCTCTTTTTGTTGCGGCACTTTGCACATTTCAAATAGTGAAACATTTTCCCTCGCCTTCTTAATATCTTCCATGATGTCATAATCTATTTGCTGTTCAATGGGATGAGGTTTATCAGCAATCATCTTTTCTTAATTTGGCTTGGCCAACGTATTCTTCTGCTTAGGATCTTGGCTGGTAATAGTGAATTCTGGAATTTTATCAGCTAAGGATTTATTTTGAAATTTCTTAACATTTCGCTGAAGCCTCTTGATCTTTGGGAGTATGAGACTGTCTTCTTTAACCGATCCTTGGCTTCTTGTTGCTACGTTGGTTTCCATGACGTCCTTGTACCCCTGATTTTTTTTCTCTTCAGCATCAAATAACGAAACAGAATCCCACAAAACCATGGTTTCCTCTTCTTGTTCTTTCGTTGAAGTAGTATTCTCTTTTCTTTCTTCATCTCCCTCTTCCGTTAATCTAGAATCCAACAGTTGATTCATGACCAGCGTCACTGAGTTTATCCATTGAGGATAATTCTTTTCAGAGTGTGGTTGTTGGTGAAAAGTGCAAAAATTGTCCATGCCTACCTCTGTTAAATTCATAGATGCAGAATTGTGTGGAGGAGGTTGAGACTGATTGTTATCCTCTATTTTCTTATAATAGGGCTTATAGAAATTTTGTGCTTCCTTTTCTTTCTCCAAGTCTATGATTTTATTAGAAAGCTTCTGCATCATTTTGGCCATACTTTCATAATCTAGTGATTTCTCTTCCTTAGGCTTAGTAAACAATAAGGCTTTCCTTCCCGCACCTTTCTCTCCTGACTATTCTGGATAATCTTCGATACTTTCTCTTTTAGCCTCCACTACTTCTACCTCTTCATAGGTTTCTGTCAAAGTAGGATTGGCCCTACCTTTTGCAAACATGGCCAAATCAGGGCCTAAAGCTGAAGTATAATACTCAATCAGTACCTTGTCCGAAGGTTTATCAGCTTCAAAAAAAATTTGAGATATGCTGCAAACCTTTGCGTGAAACTGTGCACCTTTTCCTTTCTCTCTTTCTTTAAGGCACATAGCCCTTTCATGAGGGCGGCATGAGTCTTCTACGTCACATATTTACTCCTAAATATCCTTTCAAAGGTGTCCCAATCAGGGATAGAGTTTGCAGGAAACCCGAAGTACCATGATGCTGCAGCTCCCTTAAGGGTATGCAAGAATAGTCTGCAGACTACATCTTCATACACCCCGGCCCTTAATCCTTCTATTTCCAAGTAAAAACTTTGTAGGTGGTCATCTACTAATATCCTCTCACTTGGGTCGAACTTGGGCAACATCTTGTCAAAGGCTTGAGGTAGATCATGTAACGGGGGCATTAGATTTAAAGGTTATCTGGCTCTCCAGGAAGGTGGTGGATTTGGTGGGTTGGGTGGTGGATTAGAATTTACTCCTGCCATGAGTCTGGGTGGAGAGTGAGGAGGTGAGCCGATAGGAGTGTGAGTAGAAGAACTGTGAGGGGTATCTAGGCCTTCTTGATTCAAAGATAGTACAACTTCCTGTAAGGCTATTTCTACAAGTTCTTCCCAGTCTCCAACCAGCACTGAGTCTTCTACTACAAGACGATCTTTCTTTTTATATTCTCTTCTGGGCAATTCAGGGATAATTGTCAATCCTCCAATCTTCTTTACATATGCCCTGGTGTGTCTTCTCAAGTCATTAACAACTTCGTTGCCAACAGAATATAGATGTTCTCTATTCCTTTCTTCCGGAATTGGATTATGAAGTCCACTGCTTTCAGAACTGTTACCGGTGTAATAATCTCAGGAAAATGGGTTTCCTCGGCCAGCCATGCACTGGCGGCCCTCCTTCTAGTGCCAGAAATGTTGAGACCTGGGAATTTGTAGGCAACAATAGAAAGGGATTCTCCCCAGTCAACGTTCCCAACTAGCCCGTGACTGTTTGGTATGGGGAATCTGTTTGGTTTGCGGTCAGGCTACCGTAGGTCAAAGTAACAAAACAAAGGTTTCACCAGTTGCGGCCCGGTCCACCTTGTAATTTTGTATTTTTTTATTTAAGTATGATATGCACATGCCTAATTAACCATGCAGGGTGATAAGCATGCAAAGAGTAGTCACAATGTGATGCTTAGGTTCTTACCTCTCGTCTTAGAACTCACAAGCATCCAAATCATGCAAGAAAATAAATACTAACTAAACTATCTCTAGAGAGCTGGGTATTCATTCATGAGTAATGCACCCCTGTTCATGTGTTATGGAAAATCACAGATAGTTGTTCTTATAACCAAACATATAAACATGAATAAAAGTATATATGATAAGATAGCTCATCAACAGTTAAAATTTTCATTACTCATAGTGGAAAAGACATCATAAAGGTACTGAAGAACATTCAGACAAGAACATAGGTTCAAGAAATTAGAACACTCTTACAGCTAATGAGGCACAGCTGAAAACGAAATAGTTCACATTCAACATTGCTCATTTAATCACATTAACATATTCCACGTAGTACTTCCTCCAATAGGCAAAATTTGCAGTCTCTGGTTGTAAAACGAAATAGTTCCTCTTACAAGCATTAAGTTACAAGTTTTTCCAGGGAAAAATCCCCTTCTAAGTTCTACTTTCAAATATTTAAACTACCACCACTGACCGCTTGGGATGCCCCCCCTCAAATGTATGACCTTCCGATCCTTCAAAACGCTTCATCTTCCCATTTTATTTTCTGTGCGCCTTCATGATCTGATGAGTAACTGACAGATATTTTTGGGTCTATGCCTTTGTTGCCATTCACTTTGTCTTTTCCTTCGTTTGTCTTGCTTGCGATCGTAAGGTTTCAACTCTGCTTTTACCAAATTACCCATCTCCCTTCGCGCCGCAGTAGTTTGACCATTCTTCAGAAACCTCCTGCAATCAAACGATGTGCATCATTGACTGGGATTGCATTCTAAACAAACGTTAGATTGAACCAACTAATGGCTAATTCACAAGAAATGGCCCGGTATGCCACTGTCTCGTTCACCTACAGGCTCGGGAGAAAACATCAACGCCGGGAGACAAAAAGGTTAATACCTGGGCTGCGGGCGGGAAAAGGAAAAAACCAATCGAAAGTCGGAAGGACTCTGACATCGGAAGCTAAATGACTTTCCCAGCCGCAACGGCGGAAAGGAAAGGTTAAGGATACGTGACCCACGGGCAGGAAAACTCTCCATTGAAAGTCGGAAGGTTTTACTCTTCGGAAGCTTAATCACTTTGGGAGCCGCAATGGCGGAAGAAGAAAAGTTATGGGCAAGAGGCTAAAGTACTGATGCATCGGCTGGAGGAGCGTTTTAGACTTCGGGTGCTTAGTCGATTTGGGAGCCGCAACGGCGGAAGAAGAAATGTTATAGCCATGCGACACATATCAGAGGGCGGAGTGCTTTGTACTTCGGAGGCTTAACTACTTTGAGAGCCGCAACGACGGAAGCAAACCAGGACAACAAACTTCGATTTAAGTGATGAAAACTTCAAACCTGGCAGCGATTGAACTATTTCGCCTCTAAAACAGCGTTTTGCAAATGACAAAAACCCGATCCACGTTAATCTCAGCAAAAACAAACTTTAGCAACTGAGATTTACAACAATTCCACACACGAGTGAAAATTAATCCAGATTATTTATAATCATCAAACCTATCCAAACTTAAAGCATGATCAAAAGGTTCAAAGGATCCAACGATTAAAAACAACGCTAAATCATGAGGAGGGGCCCAAAATTTAAGAAATTTGGGGAGAGCGGTTGCAGCTGCAACACAAACTTGATCATCTCATATTCCATCTTTAATGTCTCCATATATTTGACAGATATATCTATGGGAGATTCCTTGTTTGTTTCCACCCATGTCATCCTTCCCTGCAGAGTTTCTAAGATATCGTATGTCCTATCCAAAAAATAAGAAGCTGTATTTACAATTTCTTATAATCTAATGTCTATCTGCTGAAATTTAAATATTTCTTACACCATCTGCAGCTGCATTTGATGAATCTTCTTTCGAAACATAAGGGCATGCTTCTTTAAAGCCTCAATATCAAGCTTATGCTCCATAGTTGTCTTTACTGAAGCTGCTAGTGAATTATTTTGTTCCTCCAAGGATACTGTCTGACTTTCATATAACTTAGCCTTCCCTTTTGCTGTGGTCTTTTGTACTTCTAGCTCTGTCACTTTACCTTCTAACTCTTTCTTTTCCTTATTCAAATATTCAATTGATAGCCTAACATTATCTCTTTTGTCTTCCAACATCTAATATCTTTGCTGCAATTTCTCAAACTCTGCCAAGGTGGCTTGGTTTTCCTTTTCTATATTTCCTGCAGATATTACTAAAGCATATTTATCCACCTGTAGAGTCTAACACTCTACCTTTGATACCTCAAATTCACCGATCATATCCTCATACTTCCTTTTCAAACTTTGACTTTCACTCCTTTCTTTCTTCAAAGTCTCTTTCAACTATGTGACCCTTTTCTAATACTGTTCTAGATTTGTCATGATTTTGTCCACATTATATTTAGTGGCTAGGGTTAGAAATACCCCAGCCCTCGCTATTAATTGTGGATATTTGTTTGTACTATGAACAACTATCTTCTCGGTCACCATCACTCCTGCTTTACCCCCAATGTTCTCCTTCTTTTCTGTTCATTTTACAATTCTATTTTTTTCCTTATCGTAAAAGATAGTGTTAAAATCTGGAACCTCCTCCCCTTCAGTGGGTATGAAAGGAATTAACTCAACTCTATAAATTGACACTGAACCTTATCCTACTACGCTACCATAAGGAACAACATTCTCTAATGGGTCAATATCAGACTAAACCTGTCCTTGATCAGTAGGGTCTTGTTCTTCTTGTGTTTCTTCTCTCACTCCTTCACCTACCTTTTCTACTAGCTGTTTTTTCTTTTAGACATCTTCTAATCTGAACCCTTCACTTTCTGCCTGCTTTTTCTATATTTCGTCTTCTTCTTTTCTTTTCTTTTCTTCTTCAATATTCTTTGCTACTTCTTCAGCTGCTCGTTTATTTTCTTCTTCTTCTGTTCTCAACCAGTTCTCTGCCTCCTGTACTAGTCCGTTAGCTTCTTCCTACCTCTTTTTTGCTTCTTCTTCTTCTTTTCTTTTCTACTTCTCAGCAGCTTTACCTTTACCACCAATAGTAGCTATCTTTTGCTTGAATCTTTTTCCTTAGATTTGTCATGTTCCTAGCATTTCAGAAGGTCTCTTCATCCTTATCCCATAAATTTGTATATTCAAAATGTACTCCAACTTCTGTGCAATAATCAGTAACTTTTCCCTCAGAGTCATTTCTATGGAAATTCATTTCACTGAAGTGAAAATACTCTAATTCCTTAACAAAATACAATGCATTCTTTACCCAGGAAAATTTGTAACTTCCAACAAATAAGGGCACTACAGGATAGACTGCCTTCTTGTGCTCAAACAGGAAATTTCCTATCCCATCAATGTATAACTGTCTCATAGCCTCCTTTTGAATTACATAGTCTATGGCATACTTCGGTAGAAGAAAAGGGGCTCTCGAACCACCATACATTCTTAAATATAGGCCTTCTTCTCACTACTACATTTTGACCAAAAATCCGACGGCCGTCATGTCAGATTTTCGACACTTCCCTGTCGCATGTACGACACTTTGATTTTTTGTTAAGCGTCGGAAACTTGTCGTCGGGTTTTCGACACCTAAATAACCGTCGCTTAAGCGACACCTAAGTAACCGTCGCTTAAGCGACGGAATATCCTCGACAGTGGTGAAAGTTTTTTAGAAAAAACGACAGCAAGAACCGTCGGATTTGCGACGGATATCTACAAATTCCGTCGGAAAAGAGACAGTTACAAGTGTCATATTTGCGATGGATATCTCAAACGCCGTCGGAAAAGAGACAGTTACAAGTGTCGGATTTGCGACGGATATCTCAAAAGCCGTCGGAAAAGCGACAGTTTGAAAGTGTCTCTTAAGCGACGTCTGCTGAAATTTTTTTTTTTAAAATATTGTGACTGGTGTTGTTAGTTTTCTAATCCAATACCTGTTGCACATTTGAACCGAGAGATAAATACAGTACTCGAGCCATGACATCAATAAATGAGTGAAATCACAACCTTCCCTCTCACTCTTCCACTTTAAAGATGCTTGAAGGCATCTATAACATTTGAAAATGCATATGGACCTGTGGGAACAATCACTGGCTTCAACTCCTCACACTCATTGTATCCCCTAAGCCTCTCCAAGTTGCTCCCAGTTGGAGTCACAACTTAAAACTCTACCCTTGGATGAGGTGAGAAATTGACAATATCAATAATTTTAGCTTCCTCTTTTAGCAACCACATAAGACCCGTGAGGATCTCCTGCAAAACCCAAGCCAAGTTCTTAATGAATATGTGACTAAGAATAAAAACATAAATCATGAAGTTCAAAGGTACTCAAATATCTTAAAAGTTTCGGAAATATCATTGAAGCTTTTTTGTAGCCAATAGCTTTTATTTGACTACATTTAGCAATGTTAAAAACATAAAAAACTATCTATTGAAAATGAGGATGCAGTTTATTTTTTACAAAGTAAATTGTACATGATGAAAAATAAGGATTTACAAGGACTTTTAAAGTTAGATTAGGGACTCTTAATTTGATATTGAGCTGGCCATCTCAGGGCTCATTATCCACCTACATTCTCATAGTGCCTTGGGTGGTCAAAACCTGGAATACATAAACAATAAGACCAAGGTGAATATGAGAATTCAATCAACAACCTGCAAGTTTTTCCACTATTCCAGATTCCATATTCATTCTACGTGATTAATACTACGTGTTTTTTATGTGATCATCTTTGACCTCTGGAGCGTCCAATGTATTGTCATATTTGACCTTTGGAGGTCCCAAACTTAACTCCATGGCTTCTAGCTCCCCAAGTTACCAAAAAAGTCATCAGTGGGATTACCAAAGACAACAAATATATAGAAACTGCAGACAAATTAAAAAGAAAAAAAGATTATACCTACCAATAGTGTCAAAAACAAAGTCAAATTTTTCTGCTATTTGATCATAACTTTTCTTGGTATAATCAATCACCATATCAGGTCCTAATTTTTTCACAAAATCCACCTTCCCAGGGATTGTAGTAGTTGCTACTTTTGAAGCTCCATACACATTTTTGGCAAGCTGCACACCACAAGTATTATTACAAATTTTGACTATCTAACGGAGTGAACTGACTATCCAATGACCGTGGAGCTGCTAACCATGCCAATACTATAACCAACAAGATGCTCCCAAGGTAGGGAGTGGTGTTGGCAAGTCAATCAAACGTTAAAATCAGAAATTGTTGATCAGTGCCCCTCCTAACTTTCCCAGCGGATTGCATACCACATCTATTACAGCCTTTCCTTTAACCTACAAAAGAACCGAGAATGAGATCACATATAATGATATATGTTAAATTGAAACAATTTTCAACTGTTAAAAACGACCTACAATGTTAACAAATTCAAAATTCCAGCGAGAGGAATAGTTTAGCATTATTCCTTAGCATAAGAACTATATCAATACTTGACTATATTCTTTTAAAAAACAAATATGACGGTTTTGAATTTTTTTTTTTTTTTAAATAATTTCTGAAACAGTATAATCCCGATCCCGGATAAAATGTAACTTACGGAAACAC
>LPNX011045565.1:825215-931845 GCA_001517045.1 Pseudotsuga menziesii | reverse complement strand
ATCTAGATAGTGGATACAACTCAGAGATTTGGGTTCCAGAGATCAGTAGTACAAGGTAAGCACTGGTTTGATAGATTTGTGGTAGCTGTTATAGAGAGGTTTGCAATTAACATTTTGATCAGAGAGGACTGATTGTAGGGAGTAACAGGGCAGCAACTGATACCTTGGGGTAACATAGTTTCTACCCCAGGCCAGGCACAAACACAAATATGATCTTAAAAAACTAAATGTATAGAAATCATGCTTGAAAGTTAAAATCAATGCAGACTACCAAATAGCTCTAAGCATACCTCTAGCATTGCTGACAGGCATTGCACTAGACTTCTGATGGTTGCATGGTCATGTGATTTAGATACTCCAGATTTGGAACAGCCTCCCAAAATTTCAATTGTCTCTTTACTGCTGGCATAAGATCTGGTGGATCCATCTGTCCAGCAAGAGAATTCAGAATTCATAAAATATCTGAATTCTCCAAGATCTGTATTTTTGTAACCAAAAACTGTTTGAACTAGACTCGGAGAACACAGCTTACGAAATAGAGAAACAAGCCTTGTAGTTGCAACCTGACTGAGACTGGTATCAAAGTCTAGTAATGGTAAGATTCAAGTATAACAGCGCAATAGTAAAATAATATCATCATGTTCTACATGGCATGACCACGAATGGTCACTTGACTGATTGACGGCAGCAAATATCTTTTGAATACTAACAGAAATGCCGTGAAATGCTAAGGACGATGACTTGGTGTCACAAAATCACCCATGAACAAGCAAGTTTAGAAACCCATGACTGTACACCCTCTCGACGCGACTTTGCAAGATCCAACAGAAACCCAACGGACCCTTGCTATATACATGAGAAAATTTGCATATTATCTCTTTAGTACACCTGACGTACCCAAGTATGCTGATTCAAAAAGTGGCGTCCCAGTCCCCAAACCCAAGTTTCCTGGAAACTTAGTATAACAATATCATAGGTGTGGCAACTTAGTATAACAGTATCATAGGTGCGGTGATACAATATTACAATGTAAGAGCTTAGGACTGGAAAACTGGACACCTTAGTGCTGATCAAGAGAGAGGGCGAGATGAAAATGATGTCAAGGTCTCCCAAACCTGGTGACCATGGGCAAGAAGGGAAACCAGGGTACTGCCTTGTTCTCGGAGTCATTAAGCACCATAGTGGGATCCGGCTTTACAATCCTGGGGATACATAGGATTGAGGGGAAAAGCTCTAGATAGAACCTTGGGTACTCTACTGAAGCTGGGGGGTAGTCGGATGGGTGGGAGGCACCCTGCTCTAGAGTCTAGATCCATCTAGAGCTGATCCATCTGTCATAATGATGATGTGTGGTCTGAAGCCTAGTACAGCACTTCCAAATTGGCCTCAAGGATATCAGTCAGGCTCCCTGGTTCTTCTTTATATGATTCTGACGTTCTAGATGATATTATAGTATATGGTATTGTATCAAAGATCAAGAACCCTTCTAAGAATGGATGAGATCTGAAAGACTAACACAACCTATTCCAGAAAAATGAATAGCATAACTATATTACCTTTATATCTTTGATGTAATTTTCTTAGACACAATTCTTGTTTTATATTTATTAAAAGAAGAAAAGGGTTACCTCTATCCACCTAAAATGCCTGCATACAAACTACCAAAAGTTTCTCATGAAGGGGAAATATGCATTCAAAAATTTCATTAGGTATGAAATGCATAACAGATGCTTGTAGAATCCAAATTGTGTTCTCATGTTCGATGGGAGTCATCCTTTAGGGTCCCACCTTCACTTGTACTTAAACAATGTTATCATGGAGTAAACCTATACTCTAATATTGCTAGGTTTTCGAGTTCTGATCACAGAAGTGGTATACAAATCAGGTATTACGCATATCTATTGAAGAATATAAAGCACTCCAAAAGCTTATTTTCATCCTATCATCATAAAAAAGTGCAGCAGTTTGGCAAGCTAACACCATTCAAATACACAGTCCTATAAATTCTATTAGGTTGCGTGAAGACATACTACAACAAAAGCATATGGAGCCCGTGAAAATCCATCACCAAGATTTTCTATTATTTGTATCTCAGTGCCTCTTTTATCAACAAAACAGCGCACCAGAACAGCAATACCTATTCCCCCTTCAAGCAGAAGCTGCCATTAACAAGCAAAAATAAGAAATGGAGAGTACATAGAAATAGAAAAATTGTAATCACTGCAAATATATTTCTTCCAAATACTTTTTAAAAATGATGAATCTCTACTTAGAAATCATCAAATAGATGCTCTCATCCTTACCCAGATAAGACTGGAAAACTATTTAACTATTTAAACATTCCATGAGACCACATTTCGTTCTGGCATTTTGTCAAACACATTGCGCACATCCTCCAAACTCTGGCATTTAACATACATGTCAATAAGCGCAGTCCCTATGAAGACATTATCTTGGAATGTGTTGCTCTTAATTATTTCTCTATGAACCTCTCTACCACATTTAAGGTTTTCCATGAGCCCGCATGCTCTGAGAACGCCGGGAATCATAAACTCATCCGGCTGGATGCCTCTTTGTTTCATTTGGTAAAACAATATACAGGCCTCCTCGCCATGGCCTTCCCTGGCATAAGCTGCGATCATGATAGAGAATGAAACAGTATTGGGTTCAGAAATTTCATCAAGGACTACGCGCGCATGCAAGAGACTCCCACACTTAGCATACATGTTTACAAGTCTGTTATGCAATGGAACACGAGGAAATTTGAATCCAGTGAGAATGATGTGGGCGTGGACCAGTTTGGCCTCTGGCAGGGCCCTGTAATCGACGCTGCAAGAGATAATCGTAGGTAGAAGAGTCTATGGAAACTCGTTGGGGATCCATGAGATACAGAGTCTCCAGAGCCTCTCTGAGGCAGCCCTGATTACATAGTGTTGTAAGATCCTCCTCGCTCGCGTCCATGGCCTTGTCTTGTATGGTGCGAAGAGCAGCACTGGTTACCCATCTCCTTGGATTGTGAAGTGTAAGAACATACTTTAGAAATGCCGACATGCTGTTGTTGTGAATCCCTGAAGTTTCCATGTGCATTACAGCTGCATATTAAATTGGACCATTCTGAGTACTAGGTCATTGGATGGCCAAACCCATGTTTGAGATTTCAACTCGTTTGAGATTTAATGAGGTATAACCCAGCATGTTAAAGACCTTCCAAACCCATCAAATGAACAGCCAAGAACAACTAGTCACCAAATATGTAGCAAGAGGCGGCACCGTCGCTTAAGCGACGCTTGCTAGGCTAGCCGTCGCTTAAGCGACGCTTATGAGCCTAGCCATCGCTTAAGCGACACTTATAACCAAAATTTTAAAAAAAAAATTTAACTCTCTGATTTTTGGTAGGTTTAAAAGAAATAATCCACGCGCCGTCGGAAGTAACCGTCGGATTTTGGATCGAAATGTAGTAGTGTCTATTAGATGATAGCTTCTGTGTTCGTGCACAAATTTGAAAGCTTCCTCTGACATACAATTGCTTTCAACCAAGAAAATCAAAGTATATAATGGCATAATGAAATGCTCACAAATCTCCTTATAATGGTTGTAATATTTGTGGGCCCAGAATTTATAGGCCGCATACACTGGAGCTCGGTCCTTATCCCAATGGCACTTTAAGGCTGGGAAAGGTTGAGTGCATAGAATGCAATCAATCAAAATAGAACTCATGTAAAATTTTGACTTCTTTTGGGACACTCCTCCCAATGCTGCACTTATACAAGCTGACAAACTGTGTGATACTATACTTTCCCAATTAAAATTTGTACCTTGTGTAGCAACAAAATAGATAACTGGTATCCAACCCATTTTAAAACTTTTTCCATTAGCTCTTCCAAAAATTCTGCTCAGCATCAAAGCAATGAACCTATATGGAGTACAGATAGTTGATGTCTTGTACTCTCCATAAGGTCTTGTTCGGAAATTTCTACCCGGGATCATCATTTTCTTCACAGTATCTACCATATCTAATTTTAGCTCCTTTAACCAACTTTCATTTAGATAAGTTTGTGTTGTTGGTAAATTATATGCCATAGACACATAAGCTAGGGTATATGCAGTATAACCCTGCTTTGCGGTATTGGACAATATCATCCTTGTTACATCTGCCCTAGGCAGAATCCACCCTATTAATTTTGAACATGGGAAAATCTCAGGTCTTGTAGCCACTTTCATAAGGGTTGATTTCTCAATATTTGCATATATGGGCATATCTTCAAAACCAGCATCTGGAACATTCTAGCTTGAAATAATCCTATATCTTCCTCCCCATTTATATTCTTTCTCCACTCTAGTAATAGCTTTAGTATATTCATAAATTACTTCCTCTTTGGTTATTATCTCCACTTCAGGTTCCTCTTCGGCTGCTTGAGCTTTCTTCTTCTGCTTTCATGGCATATTGATGTGATGATAATTAACCTGTGACAAATATACAACATGATTTCAGTCTATTCTTCTCTAGCAAGATGTGTAGTGAGAAAACAATAAAACAACCAAATAGTACCATTTGATCAATATGCATTCTGAAAAATATTATTAACACCCACATCCTTTCTGAGTGAGAGACTCTAAACAAAGAGAACCTGCAAAATATCCCTCTTCCCCCAAAATTGCTAAAACTTCGCTATCTTAAACCCTAATCGCTTCCATCCTACTAAAAAATCTATATGTGCATCTTGACTAAGGAATGGCTCATACCTCCTATCTACTCAAAACAAAAATCCTCAAAACCTTATAGTTACGCGACCCTCCCGTATCCCACAGAAACATACTGTCAAAGAGGACATGACTATCTAACTCTAGGCTTAAAATGGAGCAAACAAGAATAGGGCGGTGCAAATAGCAAAACGCTCGTCTGCACTGTGCCCTAACCTTCCACAAAACTGTCAGAGGTGTACTCATGGCTGTATAGATTCTAAGTGGGAAAACAAAAATTAATCGGCCAAAAATGAAAACGCTCACAAACAAGCTGGTTGCACTCTAAATAAAGAGAGTTTCATCATAGGATAACTACAAAATGCATAAAACCTAACCCTCCCATAGAAAACCTAAACCTATCCACCCTAGCAATTTAAAAAAACAACACCAAGCATAAAAAAAAAAATCATTAGCGAAACCTACCTAGCAACGAAGTGGCGGGTGACCTGGACAGGGGATGACCTCCACGGGCGTAGAGGAGATTGAAAACTGCACACACCGTACTAGATGGCTCCACAGTAAGAATGACAAATCACGGGCTCAAAAATGGATTTATAAAACTCAACCTGGATTAAAACTAACACGGCGGGAAAAAATATTTAACCAAACGCCGAACATATAGTCCTGAAAACATCTGCAATGTCGGATGAGAAAATCCCTACATACCCAGTAATCGTATGGGAAAGTCACATTGGAAATCGGGGAGACTAACTTCTTCAATATCGGTGGGAATATCTTGAAGCTTCATATTGACTCAACACTAACTCTCTGCAATGTCATATGGTGGAAAAACTAAATCTTTGGTTCATTCTGAAAAACACAACCGACGGTGAGATTTCCAACTTAAAAGATAGTCGAAGGAACACCCGATTCATCGGATATTATTTACACTGAAACATCGGAACATCAGCAAACTATCTCCTAGATTGCACACAAACCAACTCCCAATATAGCAGCTTAGACCTCGGAAGGATTTTGATAAACACATCAGAAAGATAGTGGACTATGCCTCCGCTATTTCGAAATACTAGTCAACTAATCATCCGATATGGACATGCAAAAAGACTAAGTTTTTACAGAAAACTATTGAGCCCTGGGAAAACCTTGGTAAAAATAAAACACTCTTAGGTCGTCTAGATATTAAAATAAAAGGGGGGACCCTAAAAATAAAAATTTTCGAGGAAGATAGTTGCAGCTGCAACACAACTTCATCTTTTAGTGGTTCAATATATCTCAGCCCTTTGTTTGAATCCATAGGAGCGATGACTCGGATGTCGTGATTTTCAAATGTCACCATCCGCTTCTTGAAGTTAATTACTACAATACTATAATTGGCCCATCCAATCCCTAGCAATGCGGGATAGGAACCTCCACCATCAACAACTTCAATCACATTGAAATCAGCTTATGTATTCATACCTTCAACATCTATGACCAGGTTCGACACACATCTGATTGGTTGTACTTTGGCCTGATTAGCCAATCGCAGCTCCATAGGGGACCCACCCAATGTTGGCCTCCCCATCTTCTTCCATGTCTTCTTTGTTAGGATATTCACATCTGAGCCTAGATCTAGAATAATTGAATCTACTTCATAGTCCCCAATCTGAATGTTCATGCGCATCTCTTTTCCCATATTTTTCTTATGCAAAGAGTTCACCGTAGAGTCATTCTGCTCCTTACCCTATATGTGCAACATGTTCTCAATATCGATAAGAGCATCAGGATATTTTTCCAACAACAAGCAACTCTGAAAAAAATTATGCAAGGTACCATGCTATCGTGATGGTCCTACCTCCAACAAAGAATCAAAAGACAAGGGCATTTCATAAATAGGTAACTTACCAGGATTTCTTTCAATCACATCCTGCGCTTTGAAGAATGTATCTCTCTCTGCATCAATGTCAAATCATACCTTCTTCTTTCCAGCTAATCGAACCTGTAGATGGGGGCTGTCTTCTCCGGTCGTCGCAGCTCCATGGGTGACGATAGCAACATCAACATCCTCTGTTCTCGGCTCTATTGAGATCATCGCAACTTTTGATCCTTGATTCTGAATCATTGGCAGATTATTGTTCATCGGTGGATTCTGGTTTAATGGTGGGTTCATCGGTTGATTCGCAGTCTAATTCTGAAGTGGAATCTAATTATGATCCTGGTTCTATAACGGAGTCTGGTTCTATTGCTGATTTTGATTCTGTAACTAGTTCTGATTCTACAACTAAGGAACATTTCCTACCTACCATATTGCAGTTATTTGTGGGCAGTTCTCGACAGTATGATCAATTGTGTTGTAGTATGTACATGAACACTGCAATTGTGATAAATCTCTCTGGTAATGTCCAAATACCCCAAATTGTAACACTGGAAAATTCCATGACCTTGTCCTCCTCCTCTACCAAATCCTCCTCGTCTTCCTCAAAATCCTCTGTGGAATCCTCCTTGCTGCTGGTACTGCGGCTGGGCCAATTGGTGCAGGCCGATTCAGCTACTGCTGAATGTAGTGCACGTCCTAAATATATTGTGGCTACGGCAAAGCCATCGACATCTGATTATACTGTGGCTATGGTGCGAGCTATGGTTGCAGCACAAACTGAGGTTACGGCTGCGACATTATAAACTACATCTGCGATGGTGGTGTATATTGCAGTTGAGGTAGATATTGTACCACCTAAGGCTGTGGTTGTGATTGTTGTACTATATGATGATCTTCTCCCTCCACATAGTATGATTCATACGTCCTTTCCTGAAGTAGGTCATATGTGTGACAGTATTTATCTTCATGCCCCACAGATAGACAAAATGAGCAATATAGGTTTTCCAGCTTCGTCGCCATCTTCCGCATGTATCCACATTCTTCAGGACATTGCATATAAGGCATCATCATACACTACCATAACTCAGAGGTTTCGGCGCTAGAGATAACAGATATTTTTGAAAGTTGGGGAAAGTATATTTGGTGTGTCCATCCACACGAGATCAAGTGCAGCAAAGGTCCTCACGATGTTCTTTCCCCTTCTTGATATCTTGTAGCTAAAGCGTCAAGTTCTCCAGCTATGCCTAAATCTAGTTCATACCAGTTGTACTTTCTACAATAGGTGAATCTTCTAACTTCATTTTGATCTCCAGATCCTCACTCTATGTCGCGATCTTCTACTACATTAGTGGTTACCGGATATGAGATACCAACACTACAATAAACCACTCTTTGTGTTGAACATCGCTCATTTCAAAACATACTCTTTCCGTTAGTGTCTTAAATATCTGGTCAAAGTCCCAAATAGTTTCATTATGAAATTGTTTAATATTCTTTAACTCAGTAATATACTTTGCTTCATATTTGAGATTCCTGAATTCTTCAATTAGTCCTTTCCTGACTTCATCCAATGTTTTTGCAGGGTTCCCCGTAGGAACTTTTATAAATTTAATGTACCAATCTGGTGCATGACCCCAAAGAGTGGTTGACAATTGACCCTTATTGACATCATCGTCAGTACTCTTTCTGATAGTCTATACTTCCTCACAAAAAAACTAGTATTGCTCAGGATCATCGGTCCCATTTCCATGGAACTAAGGTAACTTTGTGTCATCACCCGCCTGTGGAGACATTTACCACCATACACACTCTTTTTGGTCAAATTGGCCTAGTTAAACCACTATCCTAAGTATAATTGACATTAATTGACATCATCCAGTCACACCAATTCCTACCTATAGCCAAGGAGGCTAACTTAGCCTTCTCCTACAGTCAAGGAGGCTAACTGGAGCACTCTGGGGGTGATCTAAGTGATATTAATGCACCTAATTGCTAACTGGTGGTTACACTCAGTTAAACCAGTCAGTTAAGGTGCCTCCTCTCATTAAATATATTATTTAATGATTATTTTTATTATTTAATGATCTAGAGTCAACAAGGGTGCCTCCACCAACTTCTGATGATCAGTTCAGCTTTAGTTAACCTCATCAGGGTTCATTGAAGTCATTGAAACACTAGAACTTGATGGTTGGATTGGTATGACATGTGTTTGATCTCTTTCAGTTGAGATTCAGTCATTTATTGCACTTCGACTTCAGTTAGGTTTTGGTCAGTCAATTAGGGTTTTGGTCAAGTGGTTAAAAAAGTGTGAACCAATGGCTTACAGTCAGTTAAGATAGAATCACTCATTGAATTTGAATGACCTCATTAGGTATTTGAATTCCCCATTGATTCAAGCTATTACTTGACATTGTTATTGTAAATATTTATTGTTTATTGAATATACAGAGAGGAAACCATTCTAGTTCTGATTAACACCATTTCTGAGTTATCTGTTGATTATTTCTTGATGAGATTGATTATTTGTTCCTAGATCAATGTGAAAGAATAATATTGTATCAGAGCTTACGGTGGGACAAATATCTATCTCTCAAAAACAATATTTTTGACATATTTCTCCATGAAAAGTGAGCAATAGCTCAAAAATCCAGCACTGCACCAGAAGCCAAGCTTACCACTCAATACCCCAAGTAAAGAACTTGTTGATCAAGCTTGCTTGATTGACTATGTTGGGTGTGATGAAAGCCTAAAATGTGTAGTTTGTCTGACCTTACGGTGACACTTTTGTTTTGATTTGCAGGTTTTAACAGGTACAACTTCGAATGGACTCATCAATCCCTCTTCTCACCCCATTCACAAGCTATTCGGAATGGAAGTTGAATATGATTGCATCTCTGAAGAGACGAGGTCTCTGTGAGGCGTCTATTGGAATTGGAAAAGAGTCTTATGAGAATGATAATGACTGGCTAAATGATGGTGATATATCTTTTGGAGCAATATGTCTGGCCCTTTCTCCTAGCTTGCGCTACCTTATTGGTTCTGCTGAATACCCAAAGGATCTCTGGACAAAATTGGACAGAACCTTTGCCAATCACAATGAGGATCACAATAGCACTTTGGAGATCACATCCAGCACCATGATATTTCTTTACTCAAAAATATCGGCCTCTACTTTCTCTGATGAAGTTGTTCAAGATGAAGATGAAGCAGAATCTTCTACACATTCAATTCGAATTGAAGAAAGTCTCTATGCAGTGACTCGTTCTCCTGATGCTCCGAAAGTTCATGAGATCTATGATATCTCATATTTTCATATTTCTGAAATAGAATAATACATTCTAATCTCTGATATTGAAGAAAAATACTGTTGCACTTCCATGCAAACATTCATCGGTGATTTTCCTTTGAATTCTATGCAAAATTTAATAGTAATTGCTTCCGAAAGTGAAGAGAAATTTGATTTTTCTTCATCTAATGTTGCTGCTGGTGTGAAAATATGTAAAAAAATAGATATTTTGGAATAAATATCATATTATAAGAGTGACACATTCGCTCCCCATGATCTAGATCTTCCAGCAAAATCCTGCAGGATTGCATGCACCAAAATTCAGAATTTTGAAGAAAAAGACAACTGTGCATCCACCGTCTTGGTTGACCATAATTTTGGATCTGATATGAACCTTATTGGATATTATATTATATTATTTGGATCTGATCTAATATTTATTGGTTCAAAATTTCAGGTTCATAAACCTTCAGTACTACTTGTAGCTGTTCTCATCAACGGTGTGAAGAAACAAGTACCGCAAGTCTCCTACAAAACTGCTGCTGGGGATTTGATTTCATTTCACAGTTTTGGATCTGTTATGAACTTATTTAGATCTGATTTACATTCTGATCAGATATTTTTTTTCATATTTTAAAATCCAAGAGCTTTCAATCATGCTTGTAGCTGCTCTCACCAATTCCGGTGTGAAAAATCAAGTACCGCAGTTCTTCTTCAATTTTGTTGCTGGGGATTTGGTGTTAGTTTCCTCTTATGAGGTTGCTGATATTTTATTTTGTGAATAATTAGATATTTATGAAGCTATATCAGATTATGGAGCTCAAGCATTCACTCTCCAAAGTCCTAGGGCTTCTCTACCTTTGGTCACATGCTCATCTCCTCACAGAACTAGTAAAGAGGAAGACATTCTGCATCCGCTTGGACACTTGCTCCTAAAAATTGGGGCTGATTTTACCACTCATGGTTTGCTTTTCAAGGCTACAACATATCAGTTTCTTGAGTGTTCCACACATGGTTCGAATCCTCAAGAACCTTTTCTCTCTCTTCAGATGATTTCAACTACTCTACATGGGTCCAATTTTCACCATGCAGCTGTTTATATTTCTGATTCAGTTCAGTGCATTGTTCTTCTTCCAAAGTGGAAGATTCCTCCAGAAATATTAATTTATATTGGATTCAGAGGTTCACATGAACAATCTCAGGATGCTGCTGCATAGAAGAACCAATTCTTGATTTACTGCTTAGTTTGAGGGGGGGTATTTTTCCCATGAGGTTTTCCCCGTTTCCTTGGTTATATTAAGTAGTTACTTTATTGTACAGGGTGACCTATGGCCTTTGTTTCCATGGCCCTAGCATTTTTATGCATCTATGTTTTCTAACTCTTCCTAAGTATAGCTTAAGGGGGGGTGTTGGAGACATTTACCACCATACACACTCTTTTTGGTCAAATTGGCCTAGTTAAACCACTATCCTAAGTATAATTGACATTAATTGACATCAATGGAGCATTAATTGACATCATTCAGTTACACCCACACCTACCTATAGTCAAGGAGGCTAACTTAGCCTTCTCCTACAATTAAGGAGGCTAACTGGAGCACTCCAGGGGTGATCTGAGTGATATTAATGCACCTAATTGCTAACTGGTGGTTACAATCAGTTCAACCAGTTAGTTAAGGCACCTCCTCTCATTAAATATATTATTTAATGATTATTTTTATTATTTAATGATCTAGAGTCAATAGGGGCACCTCCACCAACTTCCGATGATCAGTTCAGCTTCAGTTAACCTCATCGTGGTTCATTGAAGTCATTGAAGCACTAGCACTTGATGGTTGGCTTGCTATGACATGTGTTTGATCTCTTTCAGTTGAGATTCAGTAATTTATTACACTCCGAATTCAGTTAGGTTTTGGTCAGTCAATTAGGGTTTTGGTCAAGTGGTTAACAGAGTGTGAACCAATGGCTTACAATCAGTTAAGCTAGACTCACTCATTGAATTCAAATGACCTCCTTAGGTATTCGAATTCGTCATTGATTCAAGCTATTGCTTGACATTGTTATTGTAACTATTCATTGTTTATTGAATATACAGAGAGAAAACCATTCTGGTTTCGATTAACACCATTTCTAAGTTATATGTTGATTATTTCTTGATGAGATTGATTATTTGTTCCTAAATCAATGTGCAAGAATAATACTACCATCTTGGGACTTCTTCCTACAGACCCTGATATACTACTAGAATGTTGCTGGCATGTCAAGAAAGTCGACGTGGAACTTGTATTTCTTCCTGAATGTGGACTAGTGCACAGAGGTGTGGGTGCATTTCTATTGGGGTTTGATCTTACTGCTATCCTGGGCGTAGTATAGGTCTGGTATTCCTCTTCTTCACTATAGGTTCACTTCATCCCATGTGGTTTTCCTTTGTGGTCTTGCATTTTGATCGCAGCAGGATCTTCCCTTGTCCTCTGCCTCTTCTCTTTTCAAAACATTGCTCCTCCCCTCATAACACAACTTTATTCCTCCGCTTCCCTCATAGTCTCATCAAACTTGCACCCATCTACCCCTTATCTTCCCATTTGTCTCCCCCTTTCTGTCATGGTATCCACCGCCTCTACACATCGGAGTTCTATTACTTGAGGTGTATCTTCAGTATGCCCTTTTCACAGACAAGCATATTAATTAATAGTTGTAGAGACAACAAGAACCTACCTCTGGGCCCTTTGAAAAATTCCCTTTCTTTCTCGTTGTAGGATTTGGTGGTGTCGACCATGAACTGAGTGATATATCCTTCTAGGATACTATCCAACCGTACTTCGACATCCCACAATGCCTTGTTATCAGACTCCTGCAACTCCTGGATCAGTTCATGGGTCCAAGACATTGGCTCACCTCCTTGGAATTTTTTATGCGATAGGTTAATCATGCCAACCGCTCATATAGAATTATGGGGAATTCAGAGAAAAATTACTCATGTGGACTGTCCTATATGTACCTCTCCAACCACTTATCCGTCGTCAGTCCAGGGTTCTGTTTTTTGTTTCAGAAAATTCTTGTAGCTTCTGATTGAACCAATCTTGAATTTCTAGTCTTATCAGATGCCACATATCCTCCTCTCAGTCGCAAAAAGGTCCCAAAAATGGAACCATTTGTTGATGCAAACCCAACCAATAAAACCCAGTCTATAGGTGTTGGAGCAGGGTCCCGCAGCTACAGAAGAAGCTGCTAGTTTTGGCAGAAAGATATAAGTTTTGGCAGAGAAAGGACAAGGCAGAGCTACGATGCCGTAGCACGTTTCCAGCTGGAGAGCAGAGCCGAAAACCACGACTTTTGAGATAGAAAAGTCAAGAAGGAAATGGTACCTGAGCGACCGAGAGAAGAAAGCTCAACCACTGCATTGAAGGCAGCGGTGGAAGACAGGAGGGCTCAGCGACCCTCATAAAGAAGAAGGAGCAGCGAGGCTCAAGCATTGAAGGCAAAGGACAGAAATCAGAGAAGCGGTGCATAGTACCCATGGTCAGTGCCAGGAAGCATGGAAGACTGCAAAGAGCTGTGGTGTGATGGGAAGCGGCTACCTCAAGGACAGAGAGGACCGACTGTCACTAATTAGGGTATGGGTTTACTGTTGGGACAGGCCCACAGTGTTGTAATGGCGAGACCTTCAGGCCGCCTATAAAAGCTTGCATTTTTGTATTGTAAAGGGTTAGCTAATCGGTCAGTTAGCCAGTGGTTGGCTCGTAGGATGAGTCGTTAGTTGGTCAGTAGAGTATTTTTTAGTAGACTCAGGAGTCAGTCAAACAGACTGTGTTGTAACGATCCAGACACCTAGCTTGTCTGTGATTCATTTGAGTCTGTATGTGACCATCCACAGAGAGAAAAGAGAGGGAAGGATCTATTGAAAGAAAGGCAATATAGAGATAGAAATGGACCAAATATCTAGAAGAGATCTCGCGCTGCATATGCAGTGCAACAGACTGTGCTAACTTCCCTCAAGATATATAATAGAAGCACAGTTTGGTGGATGTAACTCCCATCCTGGGGGTGAATCACGTTAAATCAGCGTGTTATGTGTTGTATGAATGTGATTGTATTTGCTTATTGCTACTGGTTATTATGCATAATGATGTTAGTTGTAGTAAGTGAATGTATGTATTGCTCAGCTCATGATAATGCAAGAAGACAGAGATAAGTTGAAGTATTTTAGTAAGCTGTTTAAAGACTCCTTTACGTCTATTTCTAATGACCGTTTACTCGCAATATAAGTTCTGAGAAGTAGATTTTCGCACCGTGACATAGTCAACGCTAAGAGTGCAAAGTCGTAGTGGTAGGATATCGCAGAGTGGCGATATCGCACCGGTAGAGGAGCTGCGGTGCGCGAAATTGCGAGCTGAGGGCTTAGTGCTGAGGAAAGGTTGAGTGTCCCGTGGTGCGCGGAGATGCGATACGGTTGGAGATATTGTGAGTAAGTGGAAGTTGCGCAACGTGGGTAAGAATCGCACTGCGAGAAGGGCTGCGAGTAGGAGGGGATGTGCGATGCGCAGCCATAGCTGACCTTGTGACTCATAAGCATAAGAGAAGAAAAGTAGGATGCGCAGAACCTGGTCCAAGACACTTGATTCTTGGCCAACCCATTAGATTCACTTCGGGTGAGACTTCAGACCACTTCGCGGTCTATCGCCGAAAGGGCCAGTGAGTTAGGGGTGTTGTTGATTATTTATAGTAAACCCGGGTCTACCCATGCAATCAAGAAATGGTTCCATTGCCGGTTTAAATGACTGGGAGTCAATGTTCTGTTGGCATCCTACTAGAGAAGAGTTCCACCAGTGGCTGGATTCAGACTTAAGGGAGTTTTCCAAGAAAGAGAATAGGAGTCCGAGACTAAGCACAGAATCCTAGCTAGAAAAGCATATCGCTTCAGACATACACGCTATATTTTTTGCAACCTATGGAAACGAGATTTTCGACTAGTTATCCAAGTTGATAGATAGGAACACATTCAAGAAGAAAAGAAACATTGTCTGGACACTGGAGCTGATTCAGACCGTGCAGAACCTCGACAATCCGATTACGAGAGCAGTGGACTTCTGGCTGACAAATGTGCTAGAAGGCTTTGTTACAGAATTTGCAGTTGACCAGAGAAAGAGCTTCAGCGCAGTTGAACGATACTTCTTCAGAGGATACCGTGGTAAGTACCTAAGATCTCTAAACCTGTCCCTTAAGATGCTGTTATATGAAAAAGGAACAATGGATCTAGTCTCAGATGAATAAGTCAAGATAGTAATGTCACAAGAGTTTGAAAGCGATTTTGATGACATTGGATGAACACATAGTGCAAAGAAGTATAAAGTAGATTTTAGTTCTCCTGTATTTGAAGACAGATCAGACAGTATTAGACAACAGAGCCCTAGCACCACAGAAGAACCACGGGGGGGTATCCCTTACCATCCTTATACTCCACAGAAGCAGACAGGGACTTAGAATAACCCTGTTAGTACTCCATCTAGTAGCTCGCAGTCAGTACCTACTCCCGCTACAGCACCTTCACCTACACCGCTGAGTAGTAGTACCCCAGTCAGTCAGAACCCACCACAGAGAAACAGAATGGGAGACGACATGAAGCTACCTATTTTTAAAGGTACAGGAGCAGAGGACCCGGAACAGCACTGGTTCCTATGCGAAGCTATGTGGACCATTAAAACAATCAACGATGATAATCTCAAACTTGTACAGTTGGTCACCACACTCAGAGACAGAGCCTTAACATGGTACATAAAGTATACTACATTACCCAAGACGCTTTCCCAGGTCAAGAATGCCATGATTAAAGAATTTAAGAAACCTAAGTCTGAGTCTCAGTGCATTACAGAGCTTAAGGATATTAAGCAGCTACCATCAGAGTCAGTATGGGAGTTTGACCAGAAATTCAAAGCTCTTATCGACCAAGTAAGTTTTGATTTTGCGCCACAACAGCATAAGGAATGGTTTATTGCAGCACTGCTCCCTCATATCAGAATGCCACTAATGCAGCAGAAACTTACTACTCAAGATGAAGCGCTGGAGATGGCAATGAAACTAGAGGCATCACCTTTAGCAGAAACCAGTACAGGCATGACAACTCTACAAACCCAGTTGGCCAACCTCACGTTACAGATACACGAACTTAAAAAAGGGAAAGAGGTTATGCAGGACATATGGTGCATAAAGTGTAGATCACAGGGCCATAGTAAAGATAACTGTCAAGTCTTTGTAGAATATTTAGCGTCGGGGGCTCCTAACCCCTTACCACAAACACAAGGGCCATGGTGTGAAATATGTAAAACACTAGGACATCCACCTCAGCAATGCCCTTTGCTTCAGAAGTATGTACAGACACCTAAAAACCTATACTGTATCTTTTGTAAATCCGTCGGGCACGATCAACAAGACTGCCGAGCTTATGATCTCATGTCAGAAAGAACACAGGATGTGTACAGAGTCCAAGCAGACACACAGGGCCCAGCAACAGGACCACAGCCGGATCAGACGTATAGAGGACGTGGAGGAGGATTTAGAGGACGAGGCCGTGGAGGAGGCTTCGCACGAGGAGAAGGATTTGGCCGAGGAGGAGGTTTTGGCCAAGGTCGCAGACCAGTCACTTGTTATAATTGTGGAATCATAGGACACTATGCTAGGGACTGTCAGAATGCCACTACTACTTGTAACTACTGCAAATCTTATGATCATACCATATAAGAGTGTCCTACCTTGATAGCTAAGATCAGAGACCCGAAGCCCGCAGCACACCAGAACAATCAGCTTATTACTGCTGAACCTAAGGAACCAGAACCAGCAGTTAACATTGTGACTCGGAGTGGTGCTTCCACTAGTGGCACATCGTAGGAGACCGAAAAGAACATAAGTCAGGGGTGGGTGCGCAGAGCTCCTACTAAAGTAACAACACTCGACCTACAGAAGAATAAAGAGACCTTTCATGAATCCAAGGCTTCCTTTGACGAACTTACACCATCTAGGACCGCAGCAAGTGCCATGTAGCGATAGCCCTGAGCAGGCACCGCAGGCTACCACATCCGGAAGATGCGACGAGGATGAATCGATAGGAAGTGTACAAGCCTTCCTGCAAAGCTGCTTGAAACTCCTGAGAAATAATAAAGCTGTCGGTGAGCTACAGTGCATGATAGATCAGTGTCAGCAACCCTCTCTCTTGGGCAGTGCACACCGCGCTGTCCATAATATTACAAGACATGCAAGGACAGGAAGAGAGATTAAATTCACAGCGCAGATTGGTGAATTTGAAATGGATGAAGTTGTCTTCGATCTAGGATCAGAAGTGAATGTTCTAACTAAGTAGACATGGGAACAGATGGGTAGCCCTCATTTATCCCTATCACCTATCCACCTGAGATTAGCTAATCAGCAACGAGTATCACCATCGGGTCGACTACCGCAGGTGCCAGTTGATATTGATGGAGTTCGTACTTTTGTGGACTTCGAAGTTATAGAAATCATTGGTGACAGTCGACCATATCCAGCACTATTAAGTATTGATTGGGCAATTGGCAGCAAAGCTGTCATTGACCTAAAGAAATGACAAATGACCTTTGAGGATGCGCAGATCCGGGTCATCGCACCGCTGGACCCTTACCAAGGTCCTAGATATATTGAACCCATCCGAGCAGAGGAAGAGGCACATAACATCGATAGTCTATACCAGATGACTGCAAACCAGAACGACTATATAAATCCAACTACAGAAGGGCATATTAGTTGGAAATGCGACAGCTCATGCGCATCGGATTCGGATGTTGGTCTCGAAAACTGGCAGAACAGACTTTACGAAGTCTCAGCGTGCAGATGTGCGTTTATAAGTAAGTCACTGCGATGGATTGGCGCTGAGATCGCGGAGACTCCATCATATCATGGTCTGACGGATATCTAGGATTTTTTTGAACAGTTTGAGCAACAAATTCCTCATGAGCAGAGGATCGCAGCTATGGACCTTGCAGTTCGAGCTACACCTGCAAGATGGTGGTATGCGCATTAAGAGAATATCGCATCATGGGATAATATGAAAAGACTGATGGTGATCCAATTTTCTGATAACAGAGAGTATGCTCAGCAGAAATACACAGGAAAAACTGACCCCAGGATACACATTCAGACATGTGAACAGAACTGGTCGGACATTCCAGAGGATGAATGGGTTCACAGATTCATTCACACATTGGACACAATTCCAAGGAATTGGTATACAGAGACCGAGCTACGCAAAGGAACAACCACATGGTCACTTATGACAGACAGCTTCCTACTCACCTTTGCATTTGAGTCAGAACATCCAAGTGTTGCGCAGGCCCTAGACATAATCAAGACAAAGATTTTCAAGGATTGCACCAGCTCAGTACCAGTCCAACCTGAGTGGACTATCCAGCTAGAAGAGGCATTGGAATGTTATAATTTTACATCAGAATCAGAGGAGGCGGATGAGGATCCTCGCAATACCAACATTCCCGAATCAGAAGGCACTCGCGACGTGGAGGGACCACAGTTAGAGATTCCAGCGATCACTAAGCCTATCAATATTAAAAAGATCAATATTGGCACAGCCGCAGAACCTAAGTTTGCCTCTATTGGAGACTACTGGAAGGATGAAACAGTCGGCCACATTCCATATCTATTAAACGACTATCAGGACCTATTTCCTACCAAGTTCACAGAGATGAAGGGAATAGTTGGAGACCTGGGAGTCATGAGGATACCATTAAAGGAAGATGCTAGACCAGTTAAGCAGCGCCCATACAGATTAAATCCGTGCTACAAAGAAAAAGTAAAGGACGAAATTGATAAAATGCTAGTAGCAGGCATCATAGAGCCAGTTGATGAAAGCGAATGGGTTAGCCCTATGGTAGTGCAAGAGAAGAAAACAAAAGGGGACATCAGGATCTGTGTTGATCTGTGAAAACTCAACGATGCATCACTTCATGATCCATTTCCGACACCGTTCACTGATGAAGTATTAGACAATGTGGGAGGACAGGAGGTTTATTCCTTCACCGATGGGTTTTCAGGCTACCATCAGATCAGAATACATCCAGAAGATCAATCCAAGACCACCTTTGCAACAGAATGGGGCTCGTTCCAGTATATGGTAATTCCCTTTGGTCTTAAGAATGCACCAGCTATATTTTCTAGAGTAGTAGTTGTTGTATTTAAAGAATACATTCATAAGTTCTTAGAAGTATATTTTGATGATTGGACTGTATTTGGGCTAATTGATAAGCATGTAGGCGATCTCAGACTAATGTTAGAGAAGTGTAGGCAGTACCAGATTTCTCTAAACTTGAAAAAATGTATATTATGTGCACCATTTGGTATCTTGTTGGGTCACATTGTTTGCAGACAAGGCTTGATGGTAGACCCTGCCAAGATCGCTATCATTGTAAACCTCCCAGCACCCAACTCAGTCAAGCAACTGAGGACAGTACTTGGTCATACCGGGTACTACAGAAAGTTCATCAAGGGCTACGCAAAGATTACAGCGCCGATGGAGAAATTTCTCAAGAAGGATGTCAAATTCCTATGGAACGAGGAATGCCAGCAGAGTCTAGACATACTTAAGGAGAAGATGGTTACAGCACCCATCCTAGTATTCCCAGACTGGACTAAGCCTTTCCATGTACATGTGGATGCCTCCGGCATCGCATTAGGAGTCATCTTGACCCAGCCAGGAGAAGGATATCTTGACCATCCTATCGCTTACTCCAGCAGAAAGCTATCCACAGCAGAAAAGAACTACACCACAACAGAAAGGGAGGGCTTAGCTATGGTATATGCGCTGCAGAAGTTCAGGCACTATCTATTGGGTGCCTCGTTTAAAATGTTTACTGATCATTCCGCATTGAAGTACCTAGTCAACAAACCAGTGTTAGGGGGGAGAATCTGCAGATGGTTACTCCTCTTCCAGGAGTATGATTTTGAAATCATTGTGAAACCAGGGAGACTGAATGCAGGACCGGATCATCTGTCGCGGCTAGACTCAGGAGAAGAGCCCAGTAACCTAGAAGACAATCTGCCAGACGCGTTGTTGTTTTCCATACAGATTGCAGATGAGTACTATACCGACATTATTCAATTCCTCACCACAAGAGTAGCACCTGAGGAGCTTACTAAGCAGCAAAAGAAACAGTTGGTTGTGAAGGCAGCATATTTCACCCTCATTGCAGGATTCCTATACAAGTTAGGCCCGGATGAAATTCTACGCAGATGTGTAATGCCGCATGAAAAAGACGTTATTATCAAAGAGGCTCATTCAGGAACCGCAGGAGGTCACTTCGCTGGAAAACCGACTGCGAAAAAAATCTTAGAAGAGGGCTTGTGGTGGCCTACATTGCATAAAGACACTAAGGACTTTTGCAGATGCTGCGATATCTTCCAAAGGGTAGGAAAACCCTCACGACGCGATGAAATGCCGCTGCGACCGCAAATCACGTTGCGCGCATTCGACAAATGGGCTATAGATTTTGTGGGTCCTATCAACCCACCAGGGAAGCGCACGGGTGCGAGATATATTATCACTAGAACAGAATACCTCACCAGATGGGTGGAGGCCAAAGCAGTACGAAATTGTGATGCCGCTACAACTGCACAATTCCTCTTCGAAAACATCATCAGCAGGTTTGGATGCCCAGTAATTTTGATGAGCGACCAAGGTACACATTTCTTGAACAATACTATTGAGGCATTAACAGAAGAATTCCAGATCCAGCGCCATAAGAGCACTCCCTACCACCCGTAGGCTAATGGTATAGTAGAGGCCTTTAATAAGATTTTAGAAAATGCTCTTACCAAGATCTGTAACAACCAGAGGAATGATTGGGACCTCAGAGTTAACGCTATCTTATGGGCATACAGAACCACGTGCAAGAAACTTACGGGACACACACCCTTCAGCTTGGTATATGGACAAGAGGCTGTTATGCCTATGGAGTATATTCTTCCCAGCTTAAGAATCGCTCAGATTACTGAGATGACTGATACCGACACAGTCGAAGCAAGGCTCGCACAGCTGCTGGCCCTAGAAGAAGACAGGTTCATCGCTGGATTCCATCAGAAAGTGCAGAAGGCCCAAGAAAAAGCTTGGCATGACAGACACATTAAGAATAAGACTTTCCATACTGGAGACCTGGTGCTCCTCTATGACAGCAAATTCATCAAGTTCCCAGGGAAGTTCAAGACACATTGGCTAGGGCCATATCAGATACAACAAGTCACAGAAGGAGGTGTCGTTCAGCTCAGCCAGCTAAACGGGGAGCTTTTGCCCACATGGATTAACGGCAGTAGGCTTAAGCTCTATAGTGACATCCTCCCCACCCCTCAGCCCTAGCATGAACATTTCAGGATGGCGCAGATGTCCAGTGTAGTTGAAAGGAGGCATCGCGCCGGGAATAAGTCTACAGCAAAAAAAAAAAAAAATGTTAGTTTTGACATTGTTTGTTTGCACAGGTGATGCGGAGTTGCATCACAGCAGTAAGATGTTTCCCCCTACCACGTATTCAGTTGCAACCGACAGTAGGCTAGTCAAGTCACTATCTGACAGGTAGTTAATGAAGAAATGATCGGTATCCCCTACCGTAGATTTCGGAGCAGTATATTAAATGTTTCCAGATTTGGTAAATCCCCGATGACACCGATGCCTGGATTTGCACGTTTTGAGGGACACGTGATCAGATCTCAGTAATTATGACAGATCAGAATGACGGGAAGGGTCCCGTCCAAGTAATTATGATGCCCAACGGGGTTGACCTAGCAGGACCGTTGTGTCCGGTAGTATGCCTTTGGCATAAAAGTAGACATCTTTCAAGTAGGAAGGGTACAGTTGCTAAATATCGAGAGCCATGCAAAGCAGTGATAAGTGCCCCCTGTGCAGAGCCAATTAAGTTGCAGAGTACAGTGACTTCCAGAGTTAAAAGCCACTACACGCCCCGAGTATTGAGCCGAGCGGATTCTGACTGAGGCCGAACCTATAGAAGTGAAGCTTAGAAAGAACGTACTGGCCATGTGTTCGCCATGACGATGTCACCCAAGGTTGTGAAAATCGAGACAGCACAAGTTAGACAGTCGCTAAGGATGAAGAGTCAAGCACTAGAAGTAGAAGTTGCCACTAGAGTCTCTGCTAAGGAGAAGAAGAACGCCGAGCCGATCACTGAAGATAAGAAAGAAGAGCACAAGAATGATGAGAAGAAATCTCCCGCTAGGAGAAAGGTAAAAATGAGAAAAAGAAAGCAACGGGAGAAAATCGCTGACCTATCTAATCAGCTAAGGGAAGCACGAAAGACAGCGGAGGTACTGAAGCAAAAACATGAGGGTCAGAGCCAGCGTGCGGATCTGGCCCACATCGAAGAGCAGAGAAGTGGAAGAAGACTGCAAACCCAGCAGAGGGGAGACTTCCAGAACGAGGACAAAGGCTTATTCTTGGAGCGGAGTCCATGGGTTGCTTCTTCTCCATCCACGAGGCTCTAGAAGGAAGGAAATGTTTGAGAAGGCTGGAAGATACAGATTTTCCTTGTGATAAAAGTTCTAACCCAGATAAAAAGGAAAGGATATCTATGGAACACTTCTCAAACACTAGAGCACTCATAAAGAAGAAAGAGCGAAGAGAGCGAAACCATGACTATGGGCAGAAAGGACAAGAGAGCCCAGCGAACTAAGTTACCGAAACTCCAGAAAGAACGTGCTGAGGAGATGAAGAATGAAGTCGCAGGACTTCAAGGCAGGTTACAGCGCACTTCGCAGGAGGTGAAGGATAAGTTGCAGCAGGAGAAGCCTGTTCCAGGTGGCTCAAGGGCGAGCCACAAGTAAGTGTTAGGGGACTGTTGGAGCAGGGTCCCGCAGCTACAGAAGAAGCTGCTAGTTTTGGCGGAAAGATATAAGTTTTGGTAGAGAAAGGACAAGGTAGAGCTACGACGCCGTAACACATTTCCAGCTGGAGAGCAGATCCGGAAACCACGACTTTTGGGATAGAAAAGTCAAGAAGGCAACGGTACCTGAGCGGCCGAGAGAAGAAAGCTCAACCACTGCATTGAAGGCAGTGGTGGAAGACAGGAGGGCTCAGCGACCCTCATAAAGAAGAAGGAGCAGCGAGGCTCAAGCATTGAAGGCGAAGGACAAAAAGTAGAGAAGCGGTGCATAGTACCCATGGTCAGTGCCGGGAAGCATGGAAGACTGCAGAGATCTGTGGTGTGACGGGAAGCGGCTACCTCAAGGACAGAGAGGACCGACTGTCACTAATTAGGGTATGGGTTTACTGTTGGGACAGGCCCATAGTGTTGTAATGGAGAGACCTTCGGGCCGCCTATAAAATCTTGCATTTTTGTATTGTAAAGGGTTAGCTAATCATCCAGTTAGCCAGTGGTTGGCTCGTAGGATGAGTCGTTAGTTGGTCAGTAGAGTATTTTTGAGTAGACTCAGGAGTCAGTCAAACAGACTGTGTTGTAATGATCCAGACACCTAGCTTGTCTGTGAGTCATTTGAGTCTGCATGTGACCATCCACAGAGAGAAAAGAGAGGGAAGGATCTATTGAAAGAAAGGCAATATAGAGATAGAAATGGACCAGAGATCTAGAAGAGATCTCGCGCTGCATATGCAGTGCAACAAACTGTGCTAACTTCCCTCAAGATATATAATAGAAGCACAGTTCGGTGGACGTAACTCCCATCCTGGGGGTGAACCACGTTAAATCAGCGTGTTTTGTGTTGTATGAATGTGATTGTATTTGCTTACTGCTACTGGTTATTATGCATAATGATGTTAGTTGTAGTAAGTGAATGTATGTATTGCTCAGCTCATGATAATGTAAGAAGACAGAGATAAGTTGAAGTATTTTAGTAAGCTGTTTAAAGACTCCTTTACGTCTGTTTCTAATGACTGTTTACTCGCAATATAACTTCTGAGAAGTAGAGTTTCGCACCGTGACATAGTCAACGCTAAGAGTGCAAAGTCGTAGTGGTAGGATATCGCACCGGCAGAGGAGCTGCGGTGCGCGAAACTGCGAGCTGAGGGCTTAGCGCTGAGGAGAGGTTGAGTGTCCCGCGATGCGCGGAGATGCGATACGGTTGGAGATATTGTGAGTATGTGGAAGTTGCGCAACGTGGGTAAGAATCGCACTGTGAGAAGGGCTGCGAGTAGGAGGGGATGTGCGATGCGCAGCCATAGCTGACCTTGTGACTCATAAGCATAAGAAAAGAAAAGTAGGATGCGCAGAACCTGGTCCAAGACACTTGAGTCTTGGCCAACCCATTAGATTCACTTCGGGTGAGACTTCAGACCGCTTCGCGGTCTGTCGCCGAAAGGGCCAGTGAGTTAGGGGTGTTGTTGATTATTTATAGTAAACCCGGGTCTGCCCATGCAATCAACAACAGGGGTTCCCACTCTGTTGACGCTCAACTCACCATAATCTCCCTAAGTATAAGCCCAAATAGGTTTTACCCTGCCCTTGTTGGCATGGGTTTGGGGACAAGTTAGTTGCACAGAATCATGAATGTCATGCAAGATCAAAAGACATTGTGCAAGTGAAATATGGCACGAAAGGAGAAAAATATACTTTTTTATGTATTGCATGCCACTTTTTGTACTTTGGACCATATTTTGTAGATATTGGTCATTATTTTGTAGATTCAGTTAAGAATTGGTTAAGAGTTAGTTAGAAGTGGACCTTGAATGTAAAGGCACAAGCCTATAAATAGAAGTAGATTTGCAAGTCTTAGAGGGGAGTTGAGGATATTTTAGACAGATATTTTAAGGGAAAAATATTGGAGCTTGAATTGTGAATTGTTTTGAATCTATGAATCATTGCGTAGAAGTAATATGATAAGATGGGATTTGATATGAATGATGTTTCTTTTATATTTTTCTATCTTATTGTTCCTGCAATCTAATTGTGAATGCAAATTTAATGTGCGACATGGATCTATGATGCGATGTTTCATGCTTTTAAATGATATTATATGTCTAAATCTATTTGTGCAATAGTATGATTGTTTCTTTTAGGAATGAATGATGCGATCTATTAGTAGCAATCATGATTATCCTTGTTGGTGATTGAGTAACTGGTCAGATCTATTAGATAATTTGATGAATTGTCGATGCCCATAGTCCTCTTCTATTCTGCAGAAATTTGGTTCTGACAGCTCTCTCTTGAACATCTCAGGTGAGACTTCATCCACTTCGCGGGTGTTTTCGAGCAGGGTAAAACCTGTCTCGGCCGGTGCTCAAGGAGATTATGGTGAGCTGAGCATCAACAGAGTGGGAATCCCTATCAACTAGGTTTTGTTGGTTGGTTTTGTGCCAACAGCCATGTTTTGCAGGGTTTGTGAAAGGTAAAATGGAATATTTATAAGTCTTTGATGTCATAAGAGAGATAATAGGACAAAATCGTAAATATAAACAACCTTATATCTTCCTTCACAGGTAATGTACCTTTTTAGGAAGGCAGCAACTTTGTCCCATGATCTGGGAAATGTCTTGAGTGCCACTCCTCTATCCCTTCTCTGCACTTGTTCCCTTGGTGCTATAAATTCTTCGGCTACTCTCAAATTGTGCCTCTTCCGAGAAAACCAACGTTCTCCAGTATGAGGCAATCCTATGACCTCTGCTACAGCCTGTTCTGATGCATCTATCCTCAACCCTCTGATATCCGAGTATTATCCACTCAAATTCATAGCGAACTGGAGTCTTGTTTCCTCATGAAAACAATTCAATCTCTGGAAACACCAATCCAACCAGCTTCATGAAAAATGTCAAAGAATTATCTGTTCGTAGATAGAGCGTCTACATTGCTAGGTCCATACCTGATTGGAGGACCCATAATGTGTTTTCTTTATTAGTTGTGATAGGCAGGTATAGTAACTGACAAAATCAGTCGTTCAAGTTGCAGCAATTGAACACAGTCACCATATAGCAAGGGTTCATATGGGTGTTTTGAAGCTCTTGGAAAAATTAGAAATAGGATGTGTTACAAATTATTGGAGATAGGGCGACAGTAGTTTGAAATTAAAGGCGAGATGATTTTGAAAGGAATATAACTAATAATGGAGTACTTTCATGAGTCAAAAAGGTTTAATCATTATTATTACACCATTTAATACTTGATTATACTTATAATCAGAATCCATACCTGATCATTGTTACTCAAGTTGCCAATTCCCCGGTGTGATTTGAACTTTCAATGCCAAATAATCACGAGAGAGATGATTTCACATGCGCAATTGAAAATAAATATACCATCAAGAATTAATCAGGCGAAGCACGTTCGAATCAGCATTGATTTCCCGAATGCGTGGAAGGAGTGTAAAATATCTCATGATGAAATAATAAGATTCAGTTGGAATTCCTCCCTAGACGCGGCTGATTTTCCATGAAATTTTCAGCACAATACCCACAAAGTTAAGGAAAACATTGGCAGAAAAATTGCAAAGTTGCAGCACGAAACAACCAACTTTGATGGAAAACTATCAGAGTTGCAGTGGAAAATGGTGAAATTTAGATAGAAAAATAACAGAGTTGCAGCAGAAATTGGCCAAAAATAGTGAAAAAATTAGCAGAGTTGTAGCAGGATTCGGCTATAAATAGTCAAAAATTTAGCAAAGTTGCAATGGATTTCAGCCAAAAAAAGAAGAAAAAATAGTGAATTTGAAGCGAAATTCATCCAAAAATAGCGGAAACATTAGCGGAGTTGCAGCGGAGTTTGGCCAAAAATAGCAGAGTTGCAACGGGATAAAAATTAAGCATTTAACGGAATTTCTGCTAAAAATATTTTGAGAGGGCTTGGTAAAAATATCAAAAATGATAAATTCCAATCAAATATTAACAATCTTATTCATTCATTCTTTCAAGGATTTGTATCAATGAAGAAGGATTGTCCATGGTTCTGCAATTGCTTGGCCCATCGCACCTGCTTCTTCTACCTTAACCTTCTCACGAA
This sequence comes from Pseudotsuga menziesii, assembly GCA_001517045.1. Classification (NCBI taxonomy): domain Eukaryota; kingdom Viridiplantae; phylum Streptophyta; class Pinopsida; order Pinales; family Pinaceae; genus Pseudotsuga; species Pseudotsuga menziesii. The sequence continues at coordinate 905,021 of LPNX011045565.1, read as the reverse complement.
TACCTGTTCATAATTCTAAAAAAAAACACACCCAATTATAGCTAAAAAAGAAAGAAAAATAAATAGTGAAAATCAAACAATTTTATTTATATATAGATTTTGTGGAATTTGTAGCAGACTTCAAAAATTTTAGAAACAGGGGAAGAACCATGTTCCTGTACCAGTTGACAGTCTGAATCAGCTGCGACCTGTGAGATAAATTCCTTCTTCAAGAAAGGTTTATGATAAAGTCATAATCGATGACCATTTTCAAACAAAGGTGTTTGACTTTCATCAATGGTGGTCAAACGAACAGTTCGTTTATCAAATACCTTATCTATTATGTAAGGTCCTAGCCATCTCATGTGTATCTTGCCTTTAAAATCCCTTTTAAACTGTGCATCATACAGTAAAGCCAAATCTCCTTCAAAAAATATCTTCTTCTTTATAATTCCATCATGCCATTTGGATAGTTGTTGTTGAATTAAGGTTGTGTGATGTACAACAGTGATCCGTTTTTCATCTAGTTCATTCAGTTGATCCAGCTGATTCTTCTGAGCCTCCGTTAAATCTAGGTTTTCCTCTGTGGTTGTTCTCAAAGTTTTAATTTCAAATTCAATAGAAAAAATATCACTCTTAACGTACACCAGTTTGTATGGGGGTAATCTTGTAGTGTTATGCCACGTTGTACGATAGGCCCATAATGCTTCAGGAATCCTCTCATCCCAATCCTTGCGATAACTCTTGATTGTTTTTATGAGGACTGACTCGATCCCCTTGTTCATGATTTCCACCTACCCATTGGCATGTGGATGATAAGGAGAGGTTACTCGATGCTGAATACAACACTTCTGAAACAAGGCCTCCATCTTTCGGGACACAAACTATGGTCCTCTGTCTATCACAATTTCTTGGGTACTCCAAAGCAAGTGAAGATATATGCATATAAAAATTCTATTACAACCTAATCATTGGCCTTTACCAAGGCCACAACTTCTAACCTCTTTCTCATATAGTCAGTGCGAACAAGAATCTAAAATTTTTGTCTTAATGGAGGGTTGTAGGCCCTACAAAATCTAGGGTTCAACCACCAACTGTGGCTGAAGTGGAATTTCATCTAGTATGTTTGGATGGCCCATTCTTTGGTAGCTTCCACGGGCTTGGACATACTTCCTTGCATCCTGAAATAAAGTTGGCCAAAAATATCCCATCCTTAATTCTTTATGGCCTATCCTTTTATAGACAAAATGCCCCCCACAGGGCTCATCCTAATAGGTCTTCAAAATATTATGGATTTCATCCTCCCTCACACACCGCCTGATTTCCATATCAATTCCTTTGTAAAAGAGGAGGCCTTCAATCCAGCAGTACCTCGCACTTTGCTATATAATTCTCCTATTTTCTCGTTTGGATAAGTGAGATGGAAGTATACCTGCAACCAAGTAATTGGCAATGTCAGCATACCATGGGGAAAAGGTTGAGAATGCAAATAAATGTTCATCAGGAAAATAATCTTTGACTGGTGTATCATCATCATCATTATTTAGTCAAGAAAGAAAAAATGTGACCACATTCTCCTTCTCTGGTCTGTCCACAATAGTTATGTCAAATTCCTAGAGTAACAACAACCACCTAGTCACTCTAGCATTAGTAATGGGTTTGTTCATCAAATATCTAACAGATGAGTGGTCAATATGTATAAATGAATAATATCCAGTAATGCAATGTCTAAACATATTGATGGAATAAACGATAGCAAGGAATTCTTTTTCTATTACCATGTAGTTTAGTTTAGCAAGATAGAAATTCTGACTGACATAAGAAATAGCGTATAGGTTGTGACCTTCCTGCTGTCCTAGAAATGATCCAATGGTTGTCGGAAGCATCAGGAGAGATATGGAAAGGCAGGGCCCAATTAGTCCCCCTCAAGATGGGTTATGTAGATATCCTCTTCTTTAGTTCTGAAAATGCTTCCTGGCATGCATCTGTCCACACAAATTAGGAATATTTCATTAGTAAAGTAAATAAGGGAGATTCCAATTTGAAAGAAAATTCTACGAACCTCCTATAATAACCATCATGACCAAGAAAAATTCTTACCTATTTCTGCGACCCAGGAATAGGAATATTTGAAATTACCTTTATCTTGGCTGGATCTACCTGAATACCTGCAGTAGAGATAAAATGTCCTAGAACCACACCTTCACTCATCATCATGTGGCATTTTTCAGTGCTCAGAGATAGGTGTGTCTATTCACATCATTTTAGAACTTTTTACAAGTTTTCCAGTGCTTCATCAAAACTATTTCCATGAGTGAAGTCATCCATGAAGACTTCCATACAATCATTCACCATTTCAGAGAAAATTCCAATTACAACCTGCTGAAACGTGGTCGATGCATTGCGCAACCCAAAAGGAAGCACCTTGTATGAAAAATTTCCCCAAGGACAGGTGAATGTGGTTTTATCCTGGTCTTCATGGGTGATATGGATTTGGTTATATCCACTGAATCCATCCAGAAAAGAAAAGAACCATTTTATTGACAGAGTGTCCAGAACCTAATCGATGAAAGGTAAAGGAAATGGTCCTTCTGTGTTGTTTTTTTTAGTTCCCTGTAATCTACACAGACTCGCCATTTCGTATTCTTTTTAGGTACGATCACAAGTGGGGAAACCCACTCGCTGTCTGAAATTGGGTAAATAAATCCTACCTCTAAACGTTTTTGGATTTCCTCCTTCTCGATATCTCTCATGTTCGAGTTCATTCTGTGTTGAGGTTGTCATATGGGATTTGAATAATTTTTAATGTAAATATAATGGGTGCATAATCCTGAGGGAATTTCTCTCGTATCTATGTACTTCCATGAAAAATCCCCTTTATGTTTTTTTAATAGTGTAATTAGGCATTCCAGTTCATTAGCTTTGAGATTAGGGTTTATATTCAATGTTTTCCTTAAGTCGACTTCTACTGGAACACTCTTGGAATTATCAATTACTGGAATCAATTCAGTTTCACTGAATAAGGCTTCTTCTGTGACTTCTTCTTGTTCTTGTTCTTTTAGTGTGCTATCCAGGATATGATAGGCTCATTTAGTGATCGACGTAGGCTTTCTAATGAAATTACAAATGGTATCATCTTTAGTTTCTGTCTTAAAGGTCAAGGCTCTCCCAATTGTTAATAAAGGATGAATATATTCCTCCTCCTCTAGATTCATCCACAATGAAGCTTCAATGTCTAAGCTTAGTCTAGATGGAGGATATAAAGTCATATTTTTAATGGAAATTCCATCAGATATTGTCATGGACCCTAATATGTAGTTGATGTATGCATCTGTTGTAGTCATCCATGGTCTTCCCAAGATCAATGGGTGTCCCCCCAGCTACAACTTAGGTTGTAAAAAAACAAAGTTTGTAGGGTACTCCCATGAATCAACTAAGACTACTAGGTCATCTACAACTCCTTCTAGTTTAATGGTAGATTTTTCATCCATCTCTAGTATGGTTGGGGTAGGAATGAGATTAGTGAGTCCTAGTTTTTTCAAAGTCTCAATGGTGATCACGTTTATTGAAGAACCTATGTCTACCAAAATAGTAGAGATTTGAATCTTCCCAATGCATACTATGACGGTAAGGTTACCTGGGTCAGCGTATTTGACCAATGGGGATTTTTGCATCATCAGTTTAGATAACTTCCCTACCACATGCACTGTAGGGGGCTCTCTTGATTTGCTTCCTGGTTTTTTTACAACCAGGTATCTAATAGTTTTGGAATAAATAGGTACATTATGTAGGGCTTGTAATATTGGAATTCTTACATAAACATTTTTCAACACTCATGGGAGGTTGAAACTAGGTTGTTCCATGGCCTATTTCAAGGTTAATCATTCAAGATACTGTAGTTCTTTTGAATACTATGTAAGTTTTTTTTAGTATGTGTCTCTACAAGTGCTTCAGTTGTTGTTTCATCATGTGTATCAATCATCGTTTCAGTTGGTGTTTCAGAGTCCTCAATAATGCGGATAGCTGAACTGAATGAATTTCTAAATGGTGGATTCATTCCTTCATCAATCACATAGGATGGAACATCCTCAATAACTATCAGCTCCACCACACTCCCCGATTATAGGTGTAAATTATTGCAAGGGAGAGGGGAAATGGAGTAAGCTGGCATGATAGAAATTTTGAATTGTTGCACTTCCTTATTGTTGGGATTGGGGTTAGGTTGAGCAAGAAATTGAGGATGGATTGGTGCACCCATTGGTGTAGCATTATTTGGGATTTGCAGTTGAGGTTGCTAATATTGCGGGTAAGATGGCTGGTTATGAGGAAACTAGTTCCCTGGATACGAATTTCTCCATCCCGAAGACCAAGGAGTTTGTTGGTTTGGATGTGGTTCCCATGAAGTCCAAGGCTTTGAGTATTATAATGTCGGTGGAGAATACTGGTTCCACTGTGTGTTAGGATATGAGTATGATAGATGAAATTGATTATTAACATTATTCCAAGAATTGAAAGGAGTAGGCTCAGAGTGCATACCTGGAACCTGCAGTTGCCATGGCTTCTTCTGCAAAATGAAACATGCTTGTTCCATGTCTATAGTGGATTCTTTAAATATTTCTTTGGATTTTGGAAGTGAGGGATAGTCATTGGCATCATGCTCCAATTCTTGCATTCCATACACCTCTACCTTATCAATTGGACATTCTTTCATCGGATGCTTCTTCCTTCACTTAGAGCAGAACACCCCAAGTACCAGATCTTCAACCACTTGTTTTTTATTTGCTCTCATAACATCCAGTTGTGAATAGATGGAACTCATCATGTCAGTTTTCAAAATTCTTGAGGATATTTCCAATATCTACCCGAGTAGCTCCTCTACCAGCTGACTTCTATGCCCATGAGAAAATGTCTCGATCCTTTGTGTTGGTTCTGTAATATCCCCTGTAGTATCATCGAAATAATTCCACAATGTGATCAAAGGAATCCTTGGAGATATATCCCTTCCCTAACAGGTTAAGCATGTCCATACATTCTTCTCTTATTCCCCACAAAAAAATAATCTTTAGATCATCTCTTCCAATAGTGGTTTGACCTAACCTTTGCACATTATACAGGATCCTTTCCAAAAAATCCTCCAAACTCTCATCATCCTTTTGCACCATATTAATTAACTCTTCTCTCTTATCCTTTGTCCTACAATATTCTTGGTACTTCCTGACAAACACCTGTTTCATATTCTCCCAATTTGTGACAATTTCGCCACCCAGGATCATAAACCAACGTAATGCGTTATCCTTCAAGGTAGAAGGAAAGATTTTCAACTTCTTCTTACCAAAAGCGTAGCCATAAATTTGACAGAGAATGTCAAACTCAACGAGGAATTCATCTAGATCTTCTGTGGACTTCCCATGAAAGTGAGGTAACACTCAGGGTGAAATATTCTTCATGGAGTCTTGTCCAGTTGGTTGCTGAATAGGGAAATGGAGTGTGGCAATTGTCTCCTCATGTTGGAGGTAGCCATTATCATTATGATTTTCCCCTACTTATTCACGGTCATCATGGTGAAGCTCGTAATTCATGATTTCCTCTTCCTCTATATTTTCTCGATTCTTCTAATCTTCAAACTCCTGTTGAAACTGTAACCACTCCTCTTTTGTAACCTCCTCTTCGTTGATCCAATATACCTCCTTTGGTCTACCTAATCCCACATAACTACCCCTATATCCTAGAGTTCTTTCCACATGGACACCATATGGTGTCACAACTCCTATTGTTCTCTCTAGAGTTATTGATGCTTCCATCCTAGGAGAAACAGGGCTTCTTCTCACAGATGATGGTCCTTGATTTCGATCCCCAATAGAAGAATTAACCATGGCAACTAATTCATCAGCAAATGTCTTTCTCCCTAATCCTGGGCTACATCCACGATATCTTCCACCTACAAAGTTAGTATTTTGAGGGGTTATGGGAATATCCAATTCAGTTCTTCTAGTATTCATGCAAACCTATAAATCATCCAAGCTTAAAAAAATCATACCTGATCCCCAAGCAAGGAACCCATTCGGTCTATTGAAGGATGTGCATTTATTCACTGCGTCTTATCGCTCCATCATCTGAGAACCAGGACTACTAAAGAAAATGAATCAATTCAACTACCAATTATGCCTATCAATTACCTTCCCTAGCGACGGAGACAAAATGTTGGGCACTCTATACACTGATTAATTACTCTACAAGAAGAGTGTTCAATATTTAATTGTTAACCCATGAAATTCTGTTATTTCAAAGACAATTAGAAAAGTATATGCATAAACATTTTTAGTATTTAATAAGTAAAATACAAATAATTCAATCCTAATCACTACTTAGACAACTTAGATCCCTATAAGAAACCAAAATAACATTACCCATCTAGGAATTGAAAAGAAATTTTGTTTCCTATCATACTAATCTTAAGGTTTATGATCTAAGGATAAATCCACCTAGATTTGCTTTTGCAGAAAATGGAAGTCTAATTTACCAAATTAGAATGACCACTAACTATCAATCAAACAGCAAATTCATCAAATAAAATGACCTATTCTAATCAAGAAACCTCTAGAAAGATAAAAAAACATGCCACACCGGAGCTGAGCAAGTCTGTAACAGCTACTAACACACTTCTGCATAAATGGAAATATTAACTACATAGTTGATTGTCACACCACACCACCTACAACAAGCTAAAGGAAAACCAAATAATGCAATCGCTAAATGAATGCAGTTGCAGCTAACCATGTAAATGTATCAAACTGAAATTCCACACAAAACAAAAATAAAATACTAAAGCATCTAAACTACCAACAACGCTATTAGAAGGCAGTCCCTATCCTTCAAACAGAGATGTTGTCGAAAACTCACAAAGTCTGCAACAGAAAGATACTAAGAATTTTCACTCCTTTATTAATTTGATCAAAATTGCAATGACAGTTACAGTCACTCTGTTATATCTCTACAATTTGTGAACCCTTGGATCTCCCTTCCTGTGTATACTTATACAATAGTAAAGCTATTATGTTACATAAATTTCAGGTGGCCATGAATATCTTTGATCTTAAGGCTATTGAATCATCAAGAAAGTTACAACTATCAATCCCTTGCATAAAATCAGCTCAGGAATAAATAAAATTTTACTTTGAGTTATTTCACGAACTAACATTCCTAGAAAACTGTGGAATATTCTCAGGGATTTTTAGTTGTAAGCATGAAGGAGTATCTAATATTCCTTATGCATTAATGTTGACTGCGTCATTGAGCAGGTAGCTAATGCCAAACAGGAATAACTTTTGGATATGATGAGTTGTTGTAGTAGCGCCACCTAGTGATTATGAATCCTTCTTTTAAATCACTGACATATTATGATTTTAAGTAAAACTAAGCATAAAATGAAATAATAAATAAGTATTTATACCTGAGATATTTATGCTTGTTTGTATGAGAAAGATAAGGATTTAGCTGCAAAATGGGGACAAAAATAGGGAGAAAAGATGGAACGGATCAGTAGGGTTAAAAGGGTCAAATTCAAGACCCAACGAGGATACACTCCAATGTTCATCTCTTCTTCATGTGATTCAGTCTCTCTATATCTTCTCTCTATTTCCCTTTTTCATGCTTGTGAGAATTATCCTATAACAAGATCTACCTCATGTGCTTCTTCTTTGCATCAAGGATCTATTTCTAGATGGTACCAAAGATGAAATTTCTATAGTTTCCATCCAAGGAAGGAAATTTAGTGAGTTGGACGAGGCCCACACATGCCCATTTTCCTCATTGGCCTCATGAATTCAAATTCTAAGAGGCAATCCAAAATAGTCTTCTATAAAATAAGGTTGTCAACTCCTTCTCACTTCTTTTTCCACTTTTATAATTCGATTTTGAGATCTCAATATATACTCCTGGGTTAGGTGATGTGCCCTATTCCTAAATTGGGAGATGTCCCTATTTTCACCCATTATTTCATTTCAGAATTGTAGTGTATTTCCTATGGGAGGTTGAAGAAGCGTTTTCCCATATTACTCCTAAGATATTATTGCATCTAATGGATCAGGTCTTGTCACTGAGATTGGGGTGGTGAAGCAATGATAGAAATTTAAACACAATTTATTTTATTTTAGCAAATGTAAAAAAACATTTGGACACAATGTTTTAACATGGAACCCAATAAGGTAAACCACCAACACGTTTCTATTATCTGCAAAACTTTGTTTTTACAATATGCAATAGTTATTTACAAGCACCCACTTGCTAGAGACCACAATCCCCAAGTTTCTTAGCCACTACTGAAGGATGCACCCACACCCTAGTTTCTACCTGCACCTACAGAAAAGGATACACCAATACCTCGATTCTCTAACCACTACTAGAAGGAGGATAAGACCTCCTTGCAAGCATGTAGCCTACCCTAGCACCACCCTTCCACCCTTGTATGTATTTTTATCAAACTTCCAGATCTTCTTTAAAAAACTCTGTCTCTTATTACTCTTCTTTGGTCTCTATCTTATGCTTCGGCTACATATATATGGATGATAGAGACACTTTTACTTACCATTTGATCTTCTATTTATATATCCTTCATTCATCTCTTCAAACCATACTCACTCCCTTTCAACAATCATGCCCTTCATTCATCTCTTCAAACCATACTCACTCCCTTTCAACAACCATACTCACTTCTTGATCATTTCTGATCTGTGAGCTCCCTTATTCTCTAATCGATAGATTCATCAAACTAATGCCTATGGGATTACTCTCCTCCATCAACGGGAATACTCTATCTTTGGTCCTTTGGAATTCTCTTTCTCTCATAGTTGTGGGATTATTTTCCTCCTCTACAGCCTCCTTCTAGCCTATCTAAGATCCTGTTAATATTTCATTCATGTTCTTCCGTGATCTCTATTTCTGAAATCACCCTGATCCGTTGATCTCATTTTGAGCATCTTCCTGATTATAGATCCAAGATAGGATGCAGTATGCAGATTTCCTAACTATGACATTTCTCAAAATGTCTTTCCACAATTTAGCTTTTCGCCTAAACCGTTTTGCATCGTTTATATCTTTCAATCTTTTTGTGACTGTCGATATGAGGTGGAAATCGGATATCTGATATGTGAAATAAGCATTCCATGATTTCTATTTTCTGAACCAATATTTTTGCACCAAACTTTCTACACTGTTGATCTCCCACGAGCTCTTCTGTGACTATTTATATAAGATAAGATGTGTATAGCAGAATGCGGGTTTGTGACTTTTTGAAAATGTCATTTTGATATTTTCTCTTTCGCACTAATCTTTCTACACCAATCGTTCTGCACTATTGATCTCCTGTGGGCTTCTTCATGACCATTGATCTTTCAGAATGCGCTATGCGGAGTGCAGGTTCTCAAAAAATCCATCGTTGCTTTCACAATTTTTTGCCTTCTATTTTCCACACTAATATCTCCACACTGTCTGTCTTTCATGAATGTCTTTATGACCATCGATCTTTCGGATCGCGGGATGCAGAATGTGGAACTGTGACATTTCCCATATTCTTTTTGCGATTCTCATCCTTCCACTTTTAGCCTTCCACTTTCCGCCTTCCAGACTTCAATTTGCGGAAACCCATATTATCCTAGACCTTGATCTTCCACTTTCCATTTTCCACATTTTCTTTTGAATCGTTGATTTCTTTTGCAAGTTAACTCTTGTCCGTCGATATATGATCTACTGCAGGTTAAATCCTAACCGTTGGTTTGCTATATCACAACTCCTCTACTGATTCAACCATGGTCATTGATCTTTTGATCATATTCAGATTTCTTCTTCCACACTCCTTCTTTTGAAGCACCCTTATATAACCATATATCTATTGCAGAATGCTCCTCAGCTGTAGATATTTGTAAACTTGCAAAACTCTTCTTGACCTTAGATCTTCTGCGAATCTAATCTCGACTGTCGATCTATACTCTTTTGCATAATTTCACCTTTTCCGCCTATCCTTTGTGGAACTGGTCCTTAACCATTGGATCTCATGCGGGATGCTTCCTGACCGTCAATTTTATATCGAATGCAGATCTCACCATGAATTTGCGGATTTGCACGATTTCTTTGTGGAAATCCTCTACAACTGTTTCTAACAGTTTTGAATATTTATACACATAGATAGTTTCATCATGCTACTCATTATAAATAATTTATAAACACTCTCGCAAATATAGTTTCTTTGTTCTTCAATTGTTACATATACTCTATCTCCCATTCATTCCACTCTTGTACACTTCCACTCTTCATTTTTCTAACCATCTTTTTCATTCATACTGCATCTCCAGTTCCACTCAACCTCTGTTCTTTGTTTCATTAACCATTATTTACATATGTTGTCGAAATTTCCTTAACCATTGTTACACATACTGTCAACATTGTCTTGGAAGTCTTTAGATCAATCATTCACGTTGTCTTATTATCCATGTCCATTTCATCCATTGCATTTGTCATTAATGAACTCTTATGACATCATCATTAGGAAACTATCATATGCCATACCATCATATATGACATGCCACATCCTCAAATATTCCATGCCATGCCATCATATCTGCCATATCATCATCCATGCCATGCCATCACTACCTTTGTCTTTCACTGAGTTTTTCCTAACAGCATATCCACTGGTTATTCCTTTGGCATTCGTGAACACCTTTGACATCAATGACAAATATATTCTATATTGCCATTAATCTCCCCCTTTGGCGTTCATGGAAACATCTAAGCCTTCTTCCACTTTGACAACAATTACACAGGATAACCTATTATTCCCTTTGTTGTAATCGACTTGACATAGAATTTCCTGCTAGACACCTACCCTTATTTTCCTTCTCCTCCTCTAATTAACTTGGACTTTGGTGCTCGTTAACATCCTTCTTCATTAGAGAGAATTTGAGGTCAAAAATGGGCCTCCTAAGAGATGTACTACAAAAATATAAGATATATTAAAATATTATGAGTTAGGGGTTTTATGGGGTAGGTATATATGACAACTCACCTCCTACACTACTTTTTATGCACAATATAAATAACCATGGTTGAGTTACTTTTCTAAATTGACTATAAATAAAATTAATAAAATAAATCTACNAGTACTTGTACCACTACCTTGGTTAACTATGGGTTTTCATCCACCATAGAAAATGTGACAAATAAGCATTCTTAACTCATGCAATGCTACCTCAACCATGGGGGATACTGTCATCTACTAGAATGTAATTGGTTGATTTTTATAGTACATTTTGGTCCTTTTGAGGCCCAATTTTGACCTCAAATTCTCTTTAGTATCTTCTTGTAGTGAGTCTTTGAATAAAAACTTGAATGATGAGATTATAGAATCCCCCTATCATGGTTCTTCTCTTCTTTCCACACATTCCTTCTTCAAAAATTAAGATCAAATCCAAGTGTGGTATCTCTCTTCATTGTTTATGCATTTGTATCAAATCATGATACCAAATCTACATTCAAATATAACTTCATCCTTTGCCAAAACTCTGCTTCAACAAGATTTTCAAATATGCTCTATAGGTTTGGTATTCATTCTTCTTTATGATTTCAAGGGTGAAAATTTAACCATTACTAACATTGCTATAAATTACAACAAACATTTCAAACATTCTCCCCATGAGTACATGATCCTCTCTAATGCTTTATTTCAGGGTTCTATTCTAGGTTATGTGGGATTATTTTTTTTTAGAAAAAAACATCCATCTTCAGTTCCATCGCTGTCACTAATTCCTTCTTCATCATATTTATTTCCATTAGAATGAATATCAATCATATCTACAACACTATTAAGACCCTCATCATCTTGGGAAACCCTTTTGATATTTAAAATATTGTTTTCTTCTATATATTTGGAGTCTTCCTTTCTTCTCCAACTCTTTCCATGAAGTTCCTTCTGGTTTTTCAAAAACTTGCCATCATCTCCTGTCATGTATTTTGAACAATTACTATCAACACACCAAAGATCTTCTTTATCTTGTATTTTGAGGGTAGTCATACATTCCTCTTTTAATGTTCTTTCTTTCCACGGCTTCTTTTGATCTCTAATGTCCTTTGGTCTTTCTGAGATTTCCATTAATCTGCAATTGCTTGCATTATGTCCATAGTTATGACAATTGAAGCATTATAAATTCCTTTCTTGTATAGTTGCAATGAGTTATAATTTCTGCTCTTAACTTGACCAACTATCTGATTGTCCTTGAGGTTATAGTTTTTAACCTTCAAATTTTTCCTTGCATATGCTATACAACTCATAGCTTTGTGTCCAAAGTTAGAGCATGAAAAACAATAACCAAGGAAAATGTGAGGATACTTGTTTTGATAAACCTTCTTTGGAGTTTTCTTTAATTTCTTCTTGATGGGTGGAAACGATCATTTGGAGTTCTGACCATTCCTTGTCTTTTCTTCCTCTTTCTTCTTGAATGTACTAAGAAGAGAAGTTGCATAATATTTTGAGATAACTTGATTTTCTTCTTGAGAATAAACTATTCCATTTTTGTTACTTGGATCCCTTTGTGTGGTTATAATATTATCTAAGATTTTAGGACTATTTTCATATCTGATTTTAATAAATTTTGCATCAAGCTCTTCTCTTAAGTGAACTAATTATGCCTCCATTCTTTCACAGATTCGTTGTTTTTCTTTAAGATATTTATCCAACCTTTATTCTATCATATTTTCATCTTGAATTTGGTGTTTTAGATTTCTCATGATTTTCTTCATCTCTTTTTCTTTTTGTACATGCTCTTCTTTTTTTCCAACTAAGAAACTTTTCAGCTGTCTATATTTGTTTTTGTATCTTCTTGGTTGATTCAAAGCATTGAATAGTTCTTTTTCTATATTAACCTCTGCTTCATATTTTGACTCTTTCTTATGTTCAATTTCTTCTATCTTATTAGACTCTTCAATACCTATAAAAAGGACTTCATCCTCATTGTCAACCTCAAATGAACTAATGTCTTCTTCTTTTGAGTAGAATGTTTTTTTCCTTTGTAATTATTCTTATAGTGGAATTTTCCCTTTTTCTTGTATTGTTTGTCATCTTCAACTTCATAGTCTTCCTTGGGATAAGGACACTTGGCTTGAAAGTGCCCAATTCTTCCAAAATTAAAACATATGAAGGGAAGCTTTCCTTTGTACTTCCCTTATCCTTTCTGAATTTTTTTAATAAAATTGGATTCTTCTTCATCAGATTCTTCATTGTGGTTAGTCTGAGGTTTTTTATTCTGACTTTTTGTTTTTTTATCACTTTGAAAGTTGCTTCTCCTTTGGGGAGATTATCAATACCTAGTCTTAATTCATAGGTTGTGAGGATTCCATACAATTTATCCATGGTAAGACCTCCTAGATTCTCTCGGTATTCAAGAGTGGATAATTTGGGATTATATGCCATAGGAAGTGTTCTTAGTATCTTTTCAACTAAATCATAATCTGGTATTTCTACTTCCAAACCTTTGATTGCATTAACAAGATTCTCAATTCTTTCGAAGTACTATGAAATATTTTCTTCATCCTTCATTTTTAGACTTTCATATTGTACTTTGAGAGATTGAAGTTTTGTCATATTTACTTTGGAGTATCCTACATATATGGTTTCCAATTTGTCCCAAAGTTCTTTTGCACTTTTATAGGTCATCTCTTTTGCAAGAACCTTCTTACTTATTCTAGCTTGTAATGTATTTAAGGCCTTTGCATGTTCCCAAAATTTCTTCCTTTCTTCTGCTTCTGTGGGAGTGACTTTTGGAACATTATATCCTTCTTCAACTAATTCCCAAACTTCCATACCAATGGAAATTAGATATTTTTTCATTCTAATCTTCCATAAAACATGGTCTTCACCATCACATATGGGGACTCTTATTGGCATCTTCATCTACTGATCCGTAGTGGTTGTAATAGGATCTTCCTTTCAATGGTTAAACTGTGGTGAAGGATTCTTCTCTGATACCAATTGATGGATCAGGTCTTGTCACTTAGAAGGGGCGTGAATCAGTGACATAAATTTAAACGCAATTTCTTTTATTTTAGCAAATGTAAAAACAAATTTGGACACAATGTTTTAACGTGGAACCCAATAAGGTAAACCACCAACACATTTTTATTATCTGCAAAAGTTTTTTTTTACAAAAAACAATAGTTATTTGCAAGCACCCACTTGCTAGAGACCACAATACCCAAGTTTCTCTGCCACTACTAAAGGATGAACCCACACCCTGGTTTCTGCCTACACCTACATATAAGGATACACCAATACCCTGATTCTCCAAACACTACTGGAAGGAGGCTAAGACCTACTTGTAGGCATGTATCCTACCCTAGAACTACCCTTCCACCCTTGCATGCATTTTTATCATACTTCTAGATCTTCTTTAAAAAAATGTCTCTTGTTACTCTTCCTTGGCCTCTATCTTATGCTTCGGCTGCATAGGTATGGATGACAAAGACACTTTTACTTACCATTTGATCTTCTATTTATATATCCTTCATTCATCTATTAAAACCATACTCACGCCCTTTCAACAATCATGCCCTTTCGAATATGATATTAACGATTTTTAATTAAATAATTAATTAAGAAATTCTTGATCATTTCTGATATGCGATCTCCCTTCTTCTTTGATCGTGGTATTCATCAAACCAATGCCTATGGGCTTCCTCTCCTCCATCAGCAAGAATACTCTATCTTCAGGCCTTCGGGATTCTCTTTCTCTCACACCTGTGGGCTTCTTTTCCTCCTCTACGGGCTCCCCACAGGCTACCTAAGCTCCTGTTAATATTCCAATCGTGTTCTTTCGCGATCTCTATTTCCGAAATCACCTTGACCCATTGATCTCATTTTGGGAATCTTATTGACTATAGATCCAAGATAGGATGTGATATGCCGATATCCTAACTATGACATTTCTCAATCTATCTTTCTGAACTTATATCTTTCCGCCTCAACCATTCTACACCATTGATCTTCTTCAATCTGTAAGTGATAGTCGATCTGAACTGGAAATTGGATATCGTATATGTGAAATTATGATTCCATGATTTATGTTTTTTGAACCAATCTTTCTGCACCAAATATTATGCACCGTTGATCTCCTATGGGCTCTTCCATGACCGTTGATCTGAGATAAGATGCAGATAGAGGAATGCGGGTTTGTGACTTTTCCAAATTTTCATTTCAAGATTTCTACTTCTGCACTAATATTTCTGTACCAATCATTCCGCAGTGTTGATCTCCTATGAGCTTCTTCGTGGCCATTGATATTTTGGAACGTGGGATGTGGAGTGCAAGTTCTAAAAAACTCAAACATTTCTTTCACAATTTTCCACCTTCCATTTTCTGCAATAATATTTCCGCACTGTCGATATTTCATGGATGTCTTTTTGAACATTGATATTTCAGATCGTGGGATTTGGAACGTAGAACTGTGACATTTCCCACATTATTTTCTTGATTCTCCGCCTTCTGCTTTTCGCCTTTCAAACTTCAGTTTGTGGAAACCCATATTATCCTGGACCTTGATATTCTGCTTTCTGTTTTTCGCTTTTCTTATGAACCATTGAATTATTTTGCGGGACCACTACTTTCCGTCGATCTATGATCTAATGCAAGTTAAATCCTTATTGTTCATTTCCTATCTCACAACTCCTCTATAGATTCAACCATGGCCATTGATCTCTTGATCAGATTCAGATTTCTTCTTCCACACTCCTTCTTTTGCAAAACCCTCCTACAACTGTAGATCTATTGTGGAACGCTCTTCGCTGTAGATCTTCGTACACTTGTGGAAATATTCTTGAACTTAGATATTTTGCGGATCTAATATTGACCGTCAATCTATACTCTTTTGTAGAACTTCACCTTTTTCTCCTATCCTTTGTGGAATTGATCCTTAACCGTCGGATCTCATGCGGGATTCTTCCTAACTGTCGATTTTAGATCGAATGCGGATCTCACCATGACTTTGCGGTCTGCACGATTTCTTTGTGAAAATCCTATACAACTGTTTCTAATAGTTTTGAATATTTATTCACACAAATAATTTCATCATGCTACTAATTATAAATAATTTATAAACACTCTTGCATATATAGTTTCTATGTTCTTCTATTGTTACATATACTCTATGTCCTGTTCATTTCACTCTTCTGCACTTCCACTCTTCATTTGTCTAACCAGCTTTGTCATTCATACTGCATATCTAGTTCCACTCGACCTTTCTTCTTTGTTTAATTAACCATTTTTTACATATAATGTCGACATTTCCTTAACCATTTTTACACATACTGTTGACACTGTCTTGGAAGTCTTCAGACCAGTCATTCATGTTGTCTTATTATCCATGTCCATTTCATCCATTGCATTTGTCATTAATAAACTCTTATGACATCATCATTAGGAAACCATCATATTCCATATTATCATATATTCCATGCCACATCTTCAACTATTCCATGCCATGCCATCATACCTTCCATATCATCATCCATGTCGTGTCGTCACTACCTTTGGCTTTCACTGAGTTTGTCCTGTCGTCATATCCACTGGTTATTCCTTTGTCATTCATGAACACGTTGACATCAATCACAACTATATTCTATATTTCCAACAGCATCCATTAGAATCTTTTGTAGGTATTATTTGCTTCCAATACAATAGGAATTTGTTCTGGATTGATGAGAAAAGAATGCTCCTGTAGCAATTTCCAAGTGCCTTGAGCATTGAGCTAGTGAAGAGTAGAAGTTGAAGGTTGCACCCCAGTGAGTTAGAGGAGATTCCCATGCACCTCCTATGACATTTTTCATGTTTTTAATCTATTATGGGAACTAAACCATAAGTTAAAACCCCCTTATCCTTCTCATAAAACTCATATTATGTTCCTACTTTGTAAAATTCTCAATATGGATTTCCAAGTTGATTGACATTTAATAAGTGAAGTTGGAAACTATATAAGATTGTAATAGTTGGTTGTTGTTTATTGGAAACTAGAATATTCAATACTTATGGTTATTTTCATATTTAGTAAGTTTCAATAGTATTTGGATGCCTATTTCCTTCCTAGTGTGCAAATGGCTATGAAATTTAACTAGTTTTTTAGTTTTGGATGGTAAAATCCTTTATACTTAGCCAAATAAATGTTTGGAAGTTCCCATGGTTAGTAGAGACTTAAATGGACCCCATTTATCCTTCTGATCATATATTTGAAATACCTGGAATTCGTTTGGATTGGCTAGTAAATCCTCCTTGTGAGCAGTCCTAAAACTAGTTTTCATTGTTTGTCCTCCCAAGCCACCAAGAGCATACCAAAATTTGAACCAATTACCTCTGGTTGCTGATTACTATAATATTGACTCTATATAAACTGAGTGGATGCACCAAGAATCCTATGGTAGTCACATAAATCTCATTTTAATTGTGATGAATCCAGTAAATGTGCCCACTTTAGAGTGTATGGACTCTTTTCCCATCCTTGCACACCTATTGTTGAAATATTGTAACTTCAAATAATATTCTAAAGTATTTTACTGGTGTACCTCAAGAGAGATGTATTATTCCTCTATCGGTATGTTACTATTGTATTTGGTCATCATAGAGTCGTGAGGTAAAGCCTCCATTGTAAGTTGGTTCAATAGTACCCTAATGAATATAATGTAATAATGTTTTTATATTTCCTAGGTGAATTCATCCCAATTATTTTAGTGGGGTCGGCTTGTTGGGTTAAATTTCAACTAACAAAAAGAGTATAAATAGAGGAGTTATGTTCCTCATTTTAACACAAACTCACAATTGTGTATTGCGCGTAGGATAGAGAGAGAGACACACACACCAGAAAGGAGGAGGATTACATGTTTTGGGGTTTTATATTATACATATTATACATAGGAAGTTTTGTTGGCTTTTCTTCCCTTTGAGGGTTTCCAAGGATAAATCTATGTCTATCTTGTGATTGTGTTTCTTTCAATTATTCTACATATGATATTGTTGTGAATTTGGATTAAACACTAATGATATCTATCTAAGCATATGAAATACTAAAATGGTATCAAAGCTATCCTGAATAGAACTCCTTTCACAAGGTGAAACTCTTTCTCCTCTCCCTTTGGCAAGAAATTAGGGTTTCTGCAAAATTTGGAATTTTGAAGATCTTCTTGCATAGAAAGATGAGCCTACCTAGAGTGTATATATTGAGCCCTAGTTCAAATTTTTTGATTCGGTGAATCTCTGGGAAATCCAAACCCTAGTTTTTCTCTAAACCAGAAAACTGTAGAAAACCAGAACCAAAAATCTACGGAAACTGAAACCTCGCAAGCAATCTTTGAAGGTGAAGATTTGGGATCTTCATAAATCAAGTGGACCAACCAACTTGCCTCATTCAAGCACATCTCCTAGTAAGGGAAGCTTTTCATTTTGATAAATTTCAATTTTTAGTGACCTCCTAGATAAGATGGCCCCAAGCACTAAGCTTGAGGACAAGCCAGAAAGCATAGAAAAATTATGAGCATGGAAGTATTGGATTAGTCTCATTCTTATAGATATTGATATTGACAAATACATCAAGGATGAAGTTCCTGAACCAGAAGAAGATGAAGCTAAGGAGAAGCATTAGAAGGACCTAATCAAGGAAATGAGCATCATTGTTGATTCTATCAAATATCACTTGATCCATCAAGTGTCATCTAAAGAGACGCCAAATAAAATGTATGATTCCCTTTCCAGAATGTATGAGGGAAGGAACATAAACAAAAATATGAATTTAAGATCTCAACTAAAGGGTATTAAGATGAGCAAAGGAGAATCCATTCAATATTACTTCACAAGGGTTTCCCAGTTCAAGAAACAACTAGATTCATTGGAGAATCCCTTGATGAATATGAACTAGTTATGACTACTCTCGATGGTCTCACTATACCCTAGGAGTCATTCATATAGACTATGTGTTCCAGAAAAGAAAGTATGAAGTTTGACATTGTATGGGAAGATTGTATCCAAGAAGAAGCTAGAGTCGCTAACAGAGAAGCTCTACTTAGAGAATATGATCAAGCTCTAGCCACCCATACCAGAAGAAGAATACAATCAAACTTCAAGAAGGATATTCACAAGGAGTATATACCTCCAAATAAGTTTCAAAGGAAAAGTTAAAACAATCAAAAGAAAGACTACTCCAAATATCAATGTTACAATTGTCATAAGATAGGATACCCTTCCAGAGAGTGTCCATGGAGGAGAAGAACAAAAAAAGACAACATGTTCATCTAGATGAAGATGAGGATGAAGAAGAAGAAGAAAGGCCTCGAAAGAGACAAGAAAAAGAAGGATAATTAGAAGAATGTGTCTTATTCTCTACACTCTATGGGTATGTAATACTTATAGAAGATACATTGTTGATTGATAGTAGTGCTTCAAAGCACATGACAGGAAAGAAGCAAACTCTATCAAGACTTGAAGAAAATAACTCTCCTCAAAAATTATCATTAGGAGATGATTATCAATATCACATTAAAGGAATTGGTGAATCAAGCTACAAGCTTGACTCTGGAACCTCCATGAAGATGAAGGAAGTAATATATGTACCAGGTTTAAAAAAGAACTTACTTTCCATCTCACCACTAGATAAGAAAGGATATAAAGTTTATTTTATAGATGGAAAATTACTCATGTGGTCCAAAGGAAATATACATGAAGATGTGGTGGTAATTGGTGAAGAAGAAGAAAGATTGTACAAACTCAAGGGACATCCCGAAACAACCCTTGTCCATGAGACCACTAGCTCAAGTGAACTATGGAATAGAAGGATTTCTCACATCAACTACAAAGCATTACCCTATGTGAGAAAACTGGTAAAAGGTTTACCATATTTGAATATTGATCATGAAGGAACTTGCGAAGGATGTGGAAGAGGAAAGAACATCAGGAATCCATTTTCGAAGAGTGAAACAAACAATAAAGGTACGTTGGAATTAATTCATTCTGATGTATGTGGTAATATTCCCTCCAAATATTTAAGTGGATATGAATATTATGTTACATTTATTGATGACTATTTAAGAATGACATGGATATACCTCTTGAAGACAAAGATTAAAGTGTTCGGAAAAATCAAGGAATTCAAATCCTTGATAGAGAACCATTCAGTAAGAAGAATCAAGACACTCAGATCAGATAATGGTGGATAAAATACTTCAAAAGAATTTGAAGCATTCTACAAAGAAGATGGAATCAAGAGGGAACTAACCACTCCCTACAATCCCCAATAGAATGGTGTTGCAGAAAGAAAGAACAGAACCATTATGGAAGTAGTGAAGAAAACGATTCATGACCAAGACCTTCCCATGAATCTGTGGGTTGAAGTAGCAGGAAAAGTCGTGTATGTGCAAAATAGATTAGCTCACAGTACTCTTGGATTCAAGAATCCTAAAGAAATGTATACAGGAAAGAAATATGAAGTGATCTATCTCAAGATATTTGGTTGTCAAGTATATGTTCATATTCCGAAAGAGAAGAGAACCAAGTTGGATCCTTCTCGAAAGAAGGGACTATTTGTTGGATACTGTGAAGTCTTCAAATCCTTCAAGATATACATTTCAGGACTCCATCATATAGATATTAGTAGGGATGTAACATTTGAAGAAGAAAGAAATCTTAATAAATCCAGAAGGTGACATATTGAAGAAGTGCATGAGGAGGATGTACCTCCCATAAAGGTAGAAGTTGAACTCTCTCCTAAAATAGTAGCATCAGAAGATCATGATATGCTACAACCTCATGAACCCCCTATAATGGATATATCTTGAAAGAGAAAACCTACTTAGGTAAGAGAAAGCATACAAGAAGCAGAGAAGTATGGAGCTTTAAAAGGATCCACAAAAACAAGAAAGAGATCAAATCCATTCTGTGGTTATGTAGCTTTGATGTGTGATATTGTAGATCAAGAACCCACCATCTATGAGGAAGTTACACAGAAGAAAGAATGGGTGGAATAAATGACAGAAGAATATAATTCAATAATGAATAATGATGGTTGGGATATAGTATCCAAACCAGAAAACAAGAGTGTGGTATCTTCAAAGTGGATCTACAAGATAAAACATGTTGTTGATGGAAGTATTGAAAAATACAAGGCAATATTTGTGGCCATAGGATTCTCTCGAAAAGAGGGAATTGATTATGAAGAGACATTTGATCTAGTAGCAAGGTACACTTCCATAAGAATCATCATGGCACTTTCTTCCATGATGAAGTGGGATCTACACCATATGGATGTAAAGACAACCTTCCTAAATGGTATGATTGAGGAATAAGTATACATCGAACAGCCACAAGGATTTGAATTCGAATACAGAGTGACTCATGTATGTAAGTTGAAAAAGGCTCTATATGGACTAAATAAAGCTCCTAGAGCTTGGTATGGAAGAATAGATAGCTTCTTTACAAGCTTTGGATTTACCAAAAGTAAATTTGATCCTAACCTTTACATGGAGTTTATGGATGATGAACCTATCATACTATTGAAGTATGTGAATGATCTATTTTTGACAGGAAATGAGAAACAGATTGCAAATTGCAAGAAGAATCCTAGTTGAATAATTCGAGATGAAAGGTCTTGGATTGATGCACTATTTTATTGGGTTGGAAGTGTGGAAGAGCCAAGAAGGAATATTTATGAACCAAGGAAAGTATGCAGTGGAAATATTGAAAATATTTGATATGTTGGATTGTAAATCCATGGCCACACCCATGGATACCAACCTAGAGTTTTTATCTGATGAATCATCAGAGTTAGTGGATATGACTCAGTACAGACAGATTATTGTGTCGCTGATGTATCTAACGAATACAAGGCCATATATATGCTTTGATGTGAACACCTTGAGTCAGTATATAGTCAAACCTAGACAAGTTCACCTGATAGCCGCAAATCATGTGATGAGTTCCTAAAAGGTACAATAGAATTTGAACTATACTATGATAGAGACCATGACTACAGATTGTATGGATACATAGATTCAGATTGGTTAGGAAGTGTCATAGACAGAAAGAGCACCGCAGGTGGATGCTATTGCCTGGGATCCGCCATGATCTCATGGTTTAGCAAGAAACGATCCAGTGTTTCTCTCATCATGGCTAAAGCAGAGTACATAGCATCTTGCTCCACTAGTTGTGAAGTGATATGGCTTCAGAAGCTGATGTCAAGTCTATTTGACATGGATTTGGATACCACAGTGATTCTATGTGACAGCCAGAGTTGTATAAAGATGACAGAGAATCCTGTGTTCCATGATAAATCAAAGCACATTGAAATATGATATTATTTACATAAAGGGATATGGTATAGAAGGGAGCTATAAAACTCCATATGTGAGTACCGATGAGAAAGTTGTTGATGTGCTGACCAAGCCTCTATCTTGAGAAAAGTTTGAATACTTACGTGACAAGATTGGTGTAGTCCAAAAAGACTTTCCTCGCAATAAGGAACATGGATGATATAGATCCATCCTCGTAAGGAGGAACATTGATGATGATGATATAGAATTTCCTCGTAATGAGGAACAATGAAGAAATGGACCCTCCTTAGAAAGGTGGAACAGGTCGAAGATATAAAGCCTCCTCGAAAAAGTGGAGCAGGTTGATGATATGGATCCTCCCTGGAAAGGGGAAGTGATGATGAGACTGACATTGATTACGGGATGAGAGTAATTCTCTAGTAGAAAAGAAGCTAAGTGCGCTTGCAGATGTTGATGAGGTCCGACATTCACTTGTGGATGATAGTATCCTCTTTTGAGGATGGTCTTGCAGATAATAACACTCTACTCTTGAGAGTGGTCCTAGCTCTTACAAGCTAAGGATGGTCCTGCAGATGATACTCTCGCATGGAGAGTGTACCTACATTCATTTGTAGATGTCTTAGAATAATACTCACTTGGGAGTGGTCCTATATTTAAAGCTGAGGATGCTCTATGATGAGTCCTTATGGACGACAGGTCCTACATTTAGGTGTGGACAAGATCTGCAATTGCATACGATGCTCTTGCATGGAGAGTGTACCTACATTCATTTGTAAATGTTGTAGAATAAAACTTGCTTGGGAGTAGTCCTAGATTAAAGTTGAGGATGCTCTACGATGAGTCCTTATGGACGACGGGTCCTACATTTAGGTGCGTATGAGATATATAGTTGCAGATGATACTCTCACATGGAGAGTGTTCCTACATTCATATGTGTAAGTTGTAGTATAACACTCGCTTGGAGTGGTCCTAGCCTTAAAATTTCAAGGATGGTTTATGACAAGTCCTTGCAAAAGATAGGTCCTGCATTCATTTGTGGGCGATATATACATTTAGTTGTAGATGATGCGGTCCTGTATTCATTTGCGGATGATACTAGCTGGTCGATGCTATGGACCCTCCTCGTTAAGGGGAGTAGGCTGATGAGGATTGCATCATCCTTGGACCTATGTCCTAAAGTGATAGGGATTGATCACCCCGCAAAGAGATCATGTGTGCTGCAGGTAATGCTACTGCAAAAGGATCGAGAAGTTCGAAGTACTACTACAAAGGATTGAGAAGATCGTAGTGCTATTGCAAAAGGATCGAGAAGATCAAAGTGTCACTACAAAAGGATCGACAAGACCAAAGTGTTGCTACAAAAGGATCGATAGTATCTAAGTGTTGTTGTAAAGGATCAAGAAGATCAAAGTGTTTCTACAAGGATCGAAATATCGAAGTGTTTCTGCAAAGGATCAAGTGATCGAGTGTTGCAGAGCATGAAGACTTGGTGTTGTACAAGATGATGTTCGAGTACTAAAGATATTGAATATATTCCAGTAACAATTACAGTTGTTGATGATTTTTGAAAAAATCCCATGGTGTATAGGTGTATTACCTTGGTACTGCTAAAGAGTATCTCTCTCTCATTACTCCTATAAGTTGATGATGTTGTTCTCATTAGAATACCCTTCTCGTTAAGGGGGAGTGTGGAAATATTGTAACTTCGAAGAATATTCTAAAAGTATTTTACTGATGTACCCTAAGGGAGATGTATTATTCCTCTGTCGGGATGTTACTATTGTATTTGGTCATCATAAAGTCATGAGGTAAATCCTCCATTCTAATTCAAGTCAATAGTACCCTAATGAATATAATATAATATTGTTTTGAGATTTCCTAGGTGAAGTCAACCTAGTCATTTTAGTGGGTATGATTGTTATAGCTGATTTCACCACTCTTGGTGAATCACACTTTGTATGGCCTTCCCTTGTCCCGTTGTAGACTCCTTAGACCCCATGGACCATTTTTTGTCCTTTGATGTTTCCTTGATCATCCCTAAAAACATATGAAAAATGATACATGTGACTTTTAAACCTATAAGAGCGTATATACGCGGGTTTGACCACTAAAACCGCGTACATTGGGATGTGTGCATAATCCAAATCCTTTTGGATTTTTCCTTGACATGGATCTGACTCATTTGACTACTGGCCTTCCCTATGCCTTGAGATCACTCGGATTCAACCTTTCACTACCCCTTTGAAAGCTATATAAGGAACCCCTTCGTACATTGAAGGAAAAGAGGAGAGAATTGAGAGCAAAGAAACTATAGTCCATTGTTGGCGGAACTTATGCTTGAGTCTGCATCCCTTTGTCCCTTGGAGCACTAGTGTGTTCTTCCCAAGATTTCCTTTTGCTTGTGAGCTTTCTATTGAGAGATGGAGGATTGAGGTGGTGGAGGCCCAAGTGGGGGATTCACTTTCTCCGGTTCGCAGACGTGTCGTCAGAGGTTGTATCTTGTATTCTCTGATTTATATTAATAGAAATATATTTTCCTGTCCAATAATGTGTGTTTGAATGAATATTTTATCCATGGGATTATGTCAAATGCTTATACATTATTGATTATATATGATAGAATAGATCTAACACCATGATATATAGAATGCTTGTATTGTTTACTTGTTGTTGAGGAAGTAATCTATCAATTCAAGATGAAGATCGAAAAGCTCAACGGGGATCTACTTCAACCGTCTGGAATAAGGTACGAGGTCTGATCCTTTAGTGTTAGACATTTAATTTCTATTGCATATTGGAAAGGATTGATTTCTGGAGTCAAGCTGTCTGTTGTGGTATCCCAAGCCATAGGAATTTCTCTCCATAATAGAATTGGCGACTCTGTTGGGGAGTTCCTAGTAGTTGTCCTTTGGGGGTTGGGGGCATGTATGCCTGGTAGGGTCTGATTGGTGTGAATTTTGTCTCAGCTTGTCTGTTTTCCTTGAGTTTATGCACCTTTCTTCTTGTACATGATTTTTTAACTCACATTCGCGTATACATGCGGGTTCCTCTGCAATTTCCACATATACACGCGGGTTTACTGTGAATAGTCACGTATGCCTTTGCTTTTGCCTTTTTGTGGAATTTAATTGGTTGCTGGGTGAATTCTGATATTTGTTGAGTCTCCTTTGGCACTGCCTGAGTCTGTTTAGACCTCTGTTTCTGACCAAAAACATTTTTTTAGGCTAAATTTTTTTTTTAAAGAAGGTTCTTGTCATGGCATTTTCACTTTTTTGTTTGAGAGTAGTGCATTAGAGTTATTTTACCTTAGTGCTTTGCTTGAGTGTTGTTTGTGTGTACTTGCATAGTCTAGGGGTCGTAGAATCATTCTTTTGCTTTTTGCATCTCATTTTATTTCAAAAAATCCGAAAACATTTGCTTATCATCATGCATTGCATTTTGCATCTTTGCATTGTACTTGCACTAGATTTCCTTTGGAGTACTAGTTAGGACTTCATATAGGAAAAGTTTGCATTCATCATTTGAAGAGAATTGTGCATTTCACGTAGTATCATACCCTGTTTTCATGGACACAATGCATTTGCATTGATTGTTAGGTGTGCATTTTACTTCATGTTGCGTCATAACACAATTAGTTGCACGGTCATATCCTTTTTTTGAGTAATAAAGCCAATTAAAATAAACGCTAAAGTAAAATGAATTACAATCTTTTCTTTTCTAGGGTGCACCAACAAGCTTAGCTTTTAGGATCTTGGAATAGTTCATTATAAGTTAATTCTCCAAGATCACTAAACAACAACATGTATGTGTCTATCCAGGTGACTGTGCGAAATCCTTGGTATAACCAGTGTTTCTCAGGATCCTCCTCTCAAAAGGGAGTTAAGCACAAGGAAATGTGAGCGGTTATTGATTGGGATGACCCCTAGTCATAACTTAGTAGCACCAGAGATATTTCCAGGATTGTATTCGTATCTGGGGGCTCTTTCAAGAGTTTCGGGCTTTGCGACCCTACCCACACGGTCAATCCCACCTGCGACTTTCCTCCTGAGCATTGATTATATTGAGGTGACCTTAGTGGCCTTACCTAGGATATCGAGGGGGTACTTTGCAGGGGTTATTCTGCGGGTGTCCTGGACAGGTTGGGGTCAGACAGCACAGTCGTTTTACGCGTTGAAGCTGAGGGCCACAATAATTGGTTACGTACCTCCGCTTGTTGTGTATGGGAGTCTCAAGCCTCTCCTAGGCGAGACATACCTACTTCATTCGGGAGCTCATTTATCCGGCCGTTGTTTGCCTGCATTTGGATTTAGATTTTATTAGTGATTTCTCTGTGCATGATAGTTGGCCTAGGGTTTACGTAAATAGAGAGTCTTTTCTATTTTTTGATTCATTATGGATTTGGGTGCGGCTCCTCGCCGTTCTCATCATTTAGCAGGACTTCTGCCTTCTACTTCTCCTCCTCCTTTGGGAGAGAGACCTAAAGAGTCCAGGTAGACTATTTCACACATTGATTCACACACCATGCGAGACCATTTAGAGGATATTCCTGAACCACCTCCTCCCATTCGTGTAGACGATGGGGAGTTTACTCCTACTTACGATCCTTCAGCCGACTTGGTTGAGTTAGGTCCTGTGATTTCTGAGATAGGAACCATGCATGATAGACCTACTCACTCTAGGGTTGATTCCCCATTGACACATTACCAATATGGAATGTTGGAGGATGTCGAGACTCATTTTGAACCTGCCAGCACTAGCTACGGTAGTTATGCTATGTCTGGTTTCCCTACACATGATTTGGCATTTCATGTCAAATCCGACTTCGAGCCTAACACTATGCCTGGGGGCACTCTCATTCCTTACCATGTGGAGAGGTTTGGGAGCACTAGTCACATTGCACCTTCTGTCCCAGTGGTGGAAGTTACATCACATATCCCTCCTAGGTCTAGGGTTAGCGATCCGATTAGGATACCAGATCCGAGACTTGTGACGATAGGTGGTAGTACGTACATTATTACTCAGATTCCTTCGTCCTCAGTCCCTGGTTCTTCAAATGTAAATCCTCCACCTTATTCGTGTGGTCCTTCGAGCCGGCATATGGCTACGAATCAGGTCTGTACTGCGGTTACTAGACTGATTGTGTCTCATGTTTACATACCACCCATTGCTTTGGGAGGCTATGTTCATACTTCTAGAGGTCATCTTGCTACTTCCGGGGTGTATATCCCTACTTCTGATATGTGTATCCCTACTTCTGGAGTGTATATTCCTACCTACGGAGTGTCTCATGGGGCATTGCATGCAATGACTTATGGACCCTATTATGGGACGCAGTATGGACAAGTTTCTTCACCATATGGAGGAGGGTATTAACAACCTGCTTAATCTCCTAATTATGGATTTGTAGCTCCTACTAGTCAAGGTCCACCGCACTATGGTGCGTCCACGCCACCCTATATGGTTCATATGGGAGGAGGACACTATAGCCAAGGCCATGGTGGTAATCAGCCCTATATGAATCAGGGAGAAGTCCATTGACCTCATCATCCTATACTCCCTTTCCTCACGACACTCAATCTTCCTAACTTATCAAGATTGACGAACGATCATGTGGTTCATGACCTGGCTTGGCCAGCTGTCCCTACCAAACTTCCTTCTGACATACCTAAGTTTGAGGGCAAACTGGGAGAGGATCCGAACAAACACATTACTTTGTTTCACCTATGGTGCTCTTCAAATTCCTTACATCACAACTCAGTCCGTTTGAGACTATTTCAATGCACCCTTACAAGGCCTACCACAAAGTGGTATATAGAGTTACCTAGGGGAGCTTTTGCTTTGTTCGATGACCTTGCGATGAATTTTCTTAATCACTTCTAGCTACTAGTGCGTTATGACGTTGGTACTGAACTCTTGTCGACATTTCAGCAAGATAAAGCCACACATATCTCTGATCATATTCAAGAGTGGCGTAGACGGAAGAGGTTAATTAAAGCTTTTATATCGCCGGAATTCCTCCTCGAGTGGTTCCTCAAGTCGTTATTGCCATATATAGAGAATGATGTTTCCACATCCGGAGTGCAGAATGAGGACCAAGCAATTTTTAGGGCACAGGAACTGGACTTGATTTATGCTCAGTCCGATTTGTTGTATGAGATTATTCCCAATGCTCCTCATTCCAGTTTCGATCCCAAAGTTAAACCCGGACCACATGCCGATGGCATTGTGGGTTGTGCAAGTGTGAAACCTATGGAGTCGGTTGCAAAACAAGTTAGTCAATTGTCAATCAACCAATCTACTTTAGGGCAAGCTACAGCTTCATCTCAAGCTGCCCAAACGACGAGTGTACTTTCTATGCAATTGTCGAACCAGAAGGGTAACCAGCAACCCGGACGGAATAGAAAAAAGGGTAAAAATAATCAAA
Source organism: Pseudotsuga menziesii (assembly GCA_001517045.1). Classification (NCBI taxonomy): domain Eukaryota; kingdom Viridiplantae; phylum Streptophyta; class Pinopsida; order Pinales; family Pinaceae; genus Pseudotsuga; species Pseudotsuga menziesii. The sequence continues at coordinate 876,274 of LPNX011045565.1, read as the reverse complement.
AGGGTGGGAATAAGAATGAGAATGCTAACAATAATGACAAGAAAGGCCGAAATGCTGGGGGGGACAAGCAAGCTAAATGTAATGTTAAGTTCCCTTGCAAGTTGTGTAAGGAAGATCACCTCACTTACTTGTGCCCTCGTATTGAGGAAGCTTCGAGATTCTTGGCACAGGGCCCAGCTGTGCTAACTAACCCTTTACCACATAATCAAAATATGAACTCGAAGTCCCATGACCAGTCTAGTGACGATGATCCGCCGGAGGGTAGTGGTCGTGGGTGCATTAACATGGTCCGTGCTGTGAAAGTTGTGACCCGTGCGAAAGATTATGGTTCGTCTCAACCCAGCCCAGGAAAATATCCTGATCCACCAGGGTCCCCTTTACACATTGAGAAACCTACGGATAAACCTGAGGCTGCACCTTGCATTCCTAAGGGAGTCCTTAAGCGTTCAGGGCATAATCCAAATGCCCGAGCAATCCAGAATTATTCAGTTGTCGAGGATTTGGGCCACAATCCTTGTGCGATGTCTGCATTGGAAGTGCTTCAAAGTTGTCCTTTGCAAAGGAAGGCGTTGCTCTCTACCCTTGGTGTGAATGATGATGATTCTTCCTCTGTGATCAAATTTTAAACCATAGGACTTCATCCTCGCTTGCCCTACTATGTGTCTCTTTTGGTTCACGTAGAATGTCTTAATATGACCATCAAGTGCACTGTGATTGATGAGGGCGCTGCTACTTCTGTGATGTCTTTATCTTGTTGAAATGGTCTGGGTTCTCCTGAGGTGTCTAAATCAGCGACTATGTTAACGACGTTCGATGGGAGATCTTTTAGGCCGCACGGCATCCTTCCTTCCCTTAAAGTCCATCTAGGAGGGAAGACCGTGGTGATAGAGGTTGAGGTGGTTGATGCGCCCCTTGACTACAATCTCTTGCTGGGTAGGAACTGGATGTACAGTATGCAAGCCGTTGCTTCTTCCTTGTTCTACGTTGTATGCTTTCCACATAACAGAAAGATCGTAACAATTGATCAAACGACATTCAAGAATCTATCTATTACCACATCTTCGGGAGCTTCGATCCCGATCGTTGAGCACTCTTAGCCGACAACTGGGAGTGTGGGTGTAGGAATGTATCCATCCCTCATGGGAAGCTTTAGTTGTCCTGCACTGATCCTCATGATAGGATCTAGTTCCAATGAGGCTTCAACATCTACGACATCGGTGTCTTTTCGCATGACTCATATGGAAGATCCTTGGATTCTTCCTACACCGAGTACTTCGAGTGAGCCCGTTGAGATGAACGTGTCGTTGCCTAAAGCTATGATAACTTATCAAGCTAATCTCAAGTGTGTTGCAGAGCCTAGTCCTTCCTCTTCGCGGATGGAGGAGGAGGACCCTTATGCGCTGTCGGCATGGGCAGGACAGTCTTCTCACGCACACGACTACCTTGATATGGTTTTCCCTTCGAATGAAGCGATTATTGAGGCTATGTCGGGAGTTGAGCCACCATGGGAGGAACTTCATCATAGATCGTACTTTCTTCCAGAGCTTGACCGTTTGGAGCGTGAGGATTTTAGGGGGGTTCTTAGTCAGATAGTTGGTAGTCCTATGGTTCCATTAAGCTCTCCTAGTCCGATGGCTGATGGAAACATGGCAAACATATCTTCAACGATTCCTATCAACATCTCTCACAATCCTGGCACGATAGAGAATGTCTATATTGGGGTGAAATGTTCCCATGCTGAGATTCTAGAATACACCGAGCTATTTAAGGAATTCCGTGATGTTTTTGCTTGGTCTTACGATGAGATTCCAAGTATTGACCCTCGTATTGTTGAGCATGAGATTAAGACTTACCCCAACACTAAGCCTGTTCGACAACGTTTACGTGTGGTGAATCCTAGGAAAGCACCCGCGATTAAGCCAGAGATAGAGAAGCTATTGAAAGCTAGTTTCATCTATCCCGTTCCCTTGACGGAGTGGGTTTCAAACCCTGTTCTGATGGATAAGAAGCAGGGATTGATCCGCATATCCACTGATTTCCGTGATTTGAAGTGTGCCTATCCTAAGGACAACTTCCCCACACCATTTATAGATCAGATTTTGGATGAGTGTGCGGGTAGCGAGGTGTTCTCCTTTATGGACGGATTTTCTAGATATAATTAGATACAGATTAAACCTGAGGACCAACATAAGACTACATATATTTGTCCTTGGGGAATGTTTGCATATTGGAAAATGCCTTTCGGCCTTAAAAACGCCGGAGCTACATTTCAGCAGGCAATGACCTTGGTTTTCCACAATCTCAAGTCAATTATCGAGGTATTTTTGGATGACCTTACTGCTCATTCTCACATGAGAATGTGTCATCCCTATCACTTGAGATTGGTATTCGAAAGATGGCGACACTATTCGGTTAGATTAAATCCTCATAAGTGCATATTTTTTGTGAAATCAGGGCATTTGTTAGGATTCATCGTTTCTAAAGAGGGTATAAGAGTCGACCCTTTGAAGGTTGAGGCAATACTTCAGTTATCTCCCCTGAAGAATATTCATCATCTTCAGTGTTTGCAAGACATGGCAAACTTCTTACGAATATTTGTTGTCAACTTTGCCAATTTGACTAGAGGCTTCATGCGTCTCTTGAAGAAGGACACCCCCTTTTATTGGGATGAGCAAGCCCAGGAGTCCTTCGATGCACTCAAGCGAGCCCTAGCATCGACCCCAGTGATTAGTCCTCCAGATTATAGCCGTGATTTTCTATTATATGTGGCCGCATCCTTAGAGACGATTGGTATGGTTTTGGTTCAAGAGGATGAGGATATCCAAGAGCATGTCATATATTACTTGAGTCGAAACCTTATTGATGCAGAGATTTGTTATTCTCATGTCGAGAAACTTGCTTTAGCTATCGTACATGCGGTTCAGCGGTTGAGACATTATATTCTCCTTCGCCAAACCTTGGTTGTGGCCCATGTCAATCCATTTCAATTCATCCTCACCTGAAGGATGATTAGGGGAAAGTATAATAAATGGATTGTCATTCTGCAAGAATTCGATCTCGAGTTTGTTTCAACAAAATCGAAGAAGTCTTTAATTTTTGCAGAGCTTATATCGGATTTCCCGAGCGAGGCTGAGGAGTTGGCTTGTGAAGATACGTTTGTCAATGAACACATCTTCTTAATCTCAACGTTAGACCCATGGTATGGGGATATCATAATATATTTACAAACACTGAAGACCCCTACTCACCTCTCGCGAGATGAACGACGATGATTACGTCACGTCTCTAAGAACTACATCATAGTAGACAATACTTTGTACCGCCGTGGGGTAGATTCCATTATACGACGTTGTTTAACTCATGAAGAGGCTGAGGTAGTGCTGAATGATTGCCATGAAGGGGCGTGTGGTGGTCATTTATCTGGGATTTCAACAGCTCAAAAGATTTTAAGAGTGGGTTATTTATGGCCGTCGATCTTTAAGGATTGTGTTGATGCAGTCAAGAGGTGCCACCCTTGCCAGGTGTTCGCACGTAATATGCGCTCGAAAACTGCCCCATTACATCCCATTATCACCGCCGATACCTTCACTAAGTGGGGGCTCGATTTTATGGATTGCAACCCAGCGTCGGCTGGGGGGCACCATCACATTATAGTGGCTGTTGATTATTTCACGAAATGGGCTGAGGCTATGCCTACAGTAAAATTTGATGGTGAGACAGCCGCTCACTTTGTGTTCAACCAAATTATTACTCGGTTCGGGATTCTGAAAGAGCTTGTCATTGACCATGGATCGCACTTTCAAAACCGTATGATGGAAGAGTTGGCATCCAAGTTAAGGTATAAGTAAGAGAATTCATCTTCTTACTACCCCCAAGCGAATGGACAGGTAGAGGCAGGGAATAAATCACTCAAATCCATTCTCCAATGAACCATCGCACAAAGCAAGAATAATTGGCACATTATGTTATATCCTGCTTTGTGGGCATATCAAACCGTTGTTAAGACTGCCACTGGTTTTTCTCCATATTAGCTTGTACATGGAGTGGAGTCGATATTGCTGGTTGAATGAAAAATTCCTTCATTGAAGCTAGTTGTAGAACTCTTACCGGACACTTCCCCATTGGAGGAGCATTTGGTTCACCTTGAGCAACTTGATGAGCAGCGTCGGGATGCCTTGGTGGCTCTAGAAGTCAATAAACGTCGCGTTAAGGTCCAGTATGATAAGTCTGTCTGCCCAAGGGAATTTAATGAAGGAGACTTAGTCCTTTTATGGGATCACCCGAAAGAACCCTTGGGGGCAGGGAAATTTAATCCTATGTGGCGTGGTCAAGCGTGTGTTAGAGAAGGGTGCGTATGAGTTAGTGGATTATGAAGGAATGGCCTTGGCGGAGCCTAGAAATGGGATCTATCTCAAGAAATACTATGCATAATCTTTAGCCAAGGCTGCTTGTTGTATATTATTGTACAGCTTTGTGTAGTTAGGTCTTTTTCTTATCGTGATCGGGTTTGTGATTAGGTTCCGTTTCTTTTGGCAGATGTCAATGGAATATTCCACCTACATAGGATTCGCGGATGGTGCAAGCCGTCACACTCAACACTCAGCCTCTACTGCTTGGGTGATTTATGCTCCTATGGGTCAGGTACTATCGTTGGGAGGCATATGTCTACGGCCATCTTCCAACAATGTTGCTGAATACAGCGTCGTTATCGAGCTTCTATGGGATGACATTTTACATGGCATTTTGTCTCTTGAGGTACGTCTTGATTCAGAGTTAGTAGTGTCACAGCTCAATGGTTTGTACCATGTTAGAGATCCGATGTTATTGAGAAGATTCTTACGTGTGAGATTGTTAGAAAGGCAATTTGACAATATAACATATATACATATTCCAAGAAATAATAAAGTTGCTGACTCATATGCTAACTATGTGTTAGATTGGCATTTGTTTCATTCACAATAAATTAATCACAAACACAATTTTTACACATGTAAATAAATAAATCGATCACCATAAAACTTTTTATATATACATCAAAAATGTGACAATACATAGTGTCATGATACAAAATTGGGGCTTTCAAGCCACCATCATATGATACGCGGTCATACAAAATGTATACACTCCCAGGTGTCTAATCCTATGGAGGAGGAGGAGGGTTGTGATCATGAAAGGTCACTACAGCTCTAGCTAGCCATCGGAATAAACGCACCCATGCATGTGGTACACCCACCACCTGCCGCTGCATCGCCTCAGGCAAGTCCTCGACTTGTGCCATGGGAACTCTATGAGTCAATCTCACAAAGTTGGTATGAATTCTCTGGAGCGTTCGCTCCGCATCCACATCCATGATGTCATCTCCTCTTCCCCTCCGTCTATGACGAGGGAAGCCCTCTGGCCGCCGTGGTCCCGCATCTGCACACAAATGGTAGATGTCACTATGTATCATCACCCAAAAATATGTCTTTTGATTCCATATAATCAAGAAAATACAAAAAAATTAAATAACTCAAAATTTAAAAAGAGAGGGTCGAGATTCATTACTTATATCACCATATGCCGATCCTGGTGGTAACACCATGTCCGGGTCCCCCCAAAAATATATCCCTACATAGGGGTAGTCATAGATGGCAACTATCTATCATTGCCACCATGGAAAGAAGTCAGCTGGATATGGGTTGGCCACCCTACCACCCCCCAGTCTGCGCATAGCATCTGCCCAACACCGTTGGGCCGGATTTCGAACCCCGTGAAGTGGAATGTCCACTATGGGGCTCAATCCTGGAACACGCTCAAAGAAAAACCTGCTCAAAATACTGCTGAACTCGAAGTTTCGCACCCTACCTGCCTTACACTCACTGAGCTAATGTTTCATGTTGCTTAGTAGTGTAGTGCTCCAGTCATAGATCGTGGGTCTCATGCACTCCACAGCGTAGAACATCAGAGGCCGCAAGGCCTGGTGGAGTGATGCCAAGCCTGCTATCCTACCCAGTGTCAATAATATGGCCTTTAGGCCCAGCACCTATATAGCATTGGTAGGGACTTGACTCCCCACCTTCTCGGTGTCTGGATAACAGTACACTACAATGTACTCGTCGATAGTCAGGCCACCTCCTGTCCCACCACAGGAATGAAGGTTCACTACTTCCCCTCGTCTAGAAAGCCCAGTAATGAAGTATATGTCCTCCACCTCTATGGTGAGGGACATCCCATCTATATGGAAGGACTTCGAGTCTAGATCCCAGTAATCCACTAGCATCTGTAATAGTCTTGGTTTGGCCCTCAAACCACCAAGACACCAAAACTTGTAGATTCTGCATGCACGTAGAGCTTGTTGAGCCATTAAGTCGACCCTTACTACTTCCTCTACTTCACCATGCTCACGCTCTCTCCACTCTAGGACCATCCTACACAAGAAATTGCAAATTTTCCCATTAGTTTATTGAAAAAACCATATGCGTGGCCTCATACGCAACTGTTTTCAAAACAGCCACGTATGTACGTGGGTTTGAGGCCATTTTCCATGTATATCCAGCCCTATATGTGGAAAAAACCTCGATTTCCGCGTGGGCCGTAGCGCTCATTTTGGGTTGGCCTAGAAACCTTATTTAACCATGAAAATTCATAAAAATTATATCAAAATGCAAGAGGGGAGCATGAGTAAATACCTGGAAGAAACGGTAGTGGATTCCGCTGGCTGGATCTGCTGGAATTCACTGTTGAAAATCAGAGCTCAAATGGGTAAATGTTTCAAACGATTTATAATATTTTGAATTGTTTACTATTTATAGAAAATTTTCAAATATTTGAAAATTTTCACCCCCTTTCCTATAGTTTCGACATTTTCTAACCATTTTGGGCCGTTTTTTACATAATTCGTGATGTAGAAGACCTTTTTCAGTGTCGTTTCAGCCATTGGATTGACCCGTTCGTGCTGATCTCAGGTATCATGTCTAAACTGGCATATAGGTTAGACTTCATCACCGTTCGCATTTTTCATAACCTTATGACCATCTCATCATGACCTTAGGTACGAACCCACTCTATTATGTCACAGAACCTTCTTGCTGCTTTAGAAGTGGCATGATATGAGTGGTAGAGCTTTACCTTACATGGGTACCCTAGTTAGCACCTTATTTTCATTTGGTGCCCATGCTGATGTTTTCTCCTTTAGGGTGTGGGAGTCCATTGTATAGTACTTCCATGACATTTCGCAAGAGCCTCATACTCCTCTTGATCTTTTGCTGGCCTATTTCCCTCAGGACTCCCTCATGTCAAGTTGTGAATGCATTATCATGAGCTTTTCTTGCCTTATTGAGCTTTATGTCGACTTCCCTGACATTGCGTTTCAGCCATATAGCCTGAGCTTATCCCATGTCTATCCATGCAGAGCCATTTTTTATATCCTTCGCAACTTGATTCCCTTTGTACCGAGAGGGGATTTTCCCCCGAGTGTCGATATCCTGCACATGTATCCTTGCATTGAGCATAGGTATGTTCCACTGCTTGGAACTAGTTTGTTTGCCCTTATGACACTCGTCTCCTCCTAGTTTGTAACTATAAAGCTATTTTATTCTTTTTTCAAGCTTTTTAAATAACTGAAAAAGTCCAAAAAAAAATTAAAAAACCAAAAAGCTGGACAAGGAAAGATGTTATCTGTGGCAGCTGTCGAGTCGTGTCGCCTTCGAACAGAGCACTGTATATCACATCCATTGGTTGGGTTATAGTTTGAATTTATGAGCTGTACTCGTTTATCTGAGTTTATCTCCACCGATTGGTTAAGCTTCCAATCCCTATGGAGCCTCTGTTGATGCCTCCTGTGTCGCAGAGATGTCCCAGTTTGTATATCGAGTCTGTGTTTCCTTCATTCAGTCACCATACATCATTATGCTCTTGTTCGAAGGAAGTTGAAGCTTGAGTCGGCCATTCCTCAGTTATCTTGACTTTGCATGTCGGCCATTCCCGGTACAATTACTGGTTCGTGCACCCTATGATCGAGTCCTTCCACATTATACAGCTTTGTTGAGTACCTCGTGTTGGATGATGGGGGATGCCTTTATTCCCTCCTTCCAGCGGATTTCATCCCATCGACTTCAGATCATTTATTCTGGGATTGGAATCTAGAGTCATTTTGAGTGCCTTGAGACTTGCAGTCATTAGTGGCAGGGTCTCTCGCCATCGACAGTTTTTTGGAATACACCAATGTCCCCTGATCGATGGATCCTCTCAAGTGTTCGACCTCAACACATTTATTCACACTTGTTAGTTTGCACTCTAGTACCTTGATTCCCATTTTCATTATCGGTGGGTGATCTCGCGTCTGTTAACTGTATACATTAATGACCGGTAATCATACGATGGACTTCTATATTTGACCTCGACACCTCTATTCGCATAGTAGGACATGTACTCATAGCGGTTTGTGTAGAAGACTTTCCATATTGGTGGTATTTCGTATATGCTACCTCCTTGATCGTGCCAGTGTTCATGAGATTTCAACTCTCGTGACTTGATTCCAGTATATGTCAGATATTTCCAGCCACTATGGAGATCTTGATCTATTATATCTTCAGCCATTATGGAGATCATGGTCCTTTGTTTATCTTCATCATGGAGATTCTAATCTATGTATATTGTACGTGGCAATGACCACATATGTGATATCATGTATCATGCATATTCATGGCCATTGTACTCTTATGTATCCAGGATTACTATATGTACTTGCAGTTATGTGCAGAGTTGTATTAGTGTACTATGATGATTGGGTGGCTGGTCTTCCATTTGGGATCCTTCATCACTCCACTTCTGGGATGGACTTATAATGTATTTCGGCCATCGTATGACCCCTCTGACCTCACACATTAGGGGGCATCTGTTATAGCTGATTTCACCACTCCAGGTGAATCACACTTTGTATGGCCTTCCCCTATCCCGCTGCAGACTCCTTAGATCCCATGGACCATTTTTTTCCCTTTGATGTTGCCTTGATCATCCCTAAAAACATATGAAAAATGATACACGCGACTTTTAAACCTATAAGCTCATATATACACGGGTTTGACCACTAAAACCGTGTACATCGGGATGTGTGCATAATCCAAATCCTTTTGGAGTTTTCCTTGACATGGATCCGACTCATTTGACTCCTGGCCTTCCCTATGCCTTGAGATCGCTCGGATTCGACCTTTCATTACCGCTTTGAAAGCTATATAAGGAACCCCTTGGTACATTGAAGAAAAAGAGGAGAGAATTGAGAGCAAAGAAACTATAGTCCATTGTTGCCGGAACTTATGCTTGAGTTTGCATCCCTTTGTCCCTTGGAGCACTAGTGTGTTCTTCCCAAGCTTTCCTTTTGCTTTTGAGCTTTCTATCGAGAGATGGAGGATTGAGGTGGTGGAGGCCCAAGTGGGGGATTCAGTTTTTCCTGTTTGCAGACGTGCCGTCAGAGGTTGTATCTTGTAATCTCTGATTTATATTAATAGAAATATCTTTTCCTGTCCAATAATGTGTGTTTGAATGAATATTTTATCCATGGGATTATGTCAAATGCTTATACATTATTGATTATATATGCTAGAATAGATCTAACACCATGATATGTAGAATGCTTGTATTGTTTACTTGTTATTGAGGAAGTAATCTATCAATTCAAGCTGGAGATCAGAAAGCTCAACGGGGATCTACTTCAACCGTCCAGAATAAGGTACGAGGTCTAATCCTTTAGTGTTAGACATTTAATTTCTATTGCATATTGGAAAGGATCAATTTCTGGAGTCAAGCTGTTTGTTGTGGTACCCCAAGCCATAGGAATTTCTCTCCGTAACAATGATTTGTTAGGTTAAATGTCAAGTGACAAAAAGAGTATAAATAGAGGAGTTGTGTTCCTCATTTGAACACATGCAGGCTCACACTTGTGTATTTCGCATAGGAGAGAGAGAAAGACATACCAACAAAGAGGAGGATTACATGTTTTGGGGTTTTATCTTATACATCTTATATAGAGGAATTTTTGTTGGGTTTTCTTCCCCTTGATGGTTTCCCAGGATAAGTCTGTGTCTATCTTGTGCTTATGTTTCTTTAATAATTCTGCATATACAACTGTTGAAAATTTAGATTAAATAGTAATGATATATAGCTAAGCATATGAAATATTAACACCTATGAGTCTCCTTAGCTTATGATAACTTATTTGTAGACCTATAATATTAACCTTACCACCTAGTTTTGGAAGATTATAAAAGGTTTTGGGGTATTTGGACAAGTCCTAAGTACCACTGTACCCTACAAGTTTGCAAAGTTATCAAGTTTCGATTTAGTGTACCTATCCCTAGGTAGGTACATTACACCTATGCATGTATGATATGTTAATCTATAATATCTAATGCATGCTAATATTTAATATCTAATGCATGCAACATTACTATATACATCAATAAGTCGTCGAGTTGATTTAAAAGTCAATGAGATTATAAATCGCAAATTTGTTAATAGTTATTAACTTTAAGAATTAGTAGCATCAACCAATAACATATTAAAATTATAATTAACTATATATTTTTACATTAAAATAATAAATATTTAATCAAATCAAATAATTATATCTTCAGTGAAATACTTAAATACTTGATACTTTTTTGTTGTTGTATGGGACAGTTTGGTTTCCTTTTGTTTTACATTAAAATAATAAATATTTAATCAAATCAAATAATTATATCTTCAGTGAAATACTTAAATACTTGATACTTTTTTGTTGTTGTATGGGACAGTTTGGTTTCCTTTTGTTTTGGAGTATCTATCTATAGGCAATACAAACCATGGTTGTCTTATGTTTAATATTGTTTTTCGAAATCGGTGTGATTATAGTTTTTGAAAGGCTATTTTGACATAAGATTGGAGGACACTATACAGGATCATCCTTAATTAGGATGAGTTATATAAATTGTACCTTTTATTTCCAATAGAATAACAAAAATACTATTTTGCTTTGAAAAAATTATAAATTTATTAACAATTTTATTTATTTTCCATCTCATTACATATAATATAAATGTCAAAGTTTTGAAATTGAATTTTCCCAATGACAGAAAAATAAAAAATAAAACACATTCAACAACATTGACCTTTAACATTGTAAAAAAAATCAAAACTAGACACACATGTAGGAGACATTGCATTGCACAAGACTCGACGATTAAGATTAAACAAAATATAAGTTCTAAATTATATTTAACTCGATAGGGGATTCATATTTTCTATGAATTATAAAACTGTTGGAGAATGCGCATTGAGATCCTCCAATGTTAAATGTTATATGTGTAGAATCCATCATACATAAAGTGGAGCAAATATTTCGACATAAGAGTCTTGCCATTTTTAATATAATAGCATTGATTATTATTTATAAATATAACTTGTAAAATGAAAAAAAAAATTATATAAAAAATAGACTATTATTTATATAATAATTTTGATGTTATGGATAATATTCAAATTCTTTTTACAAATGAAAAAGTCTTTATTTTACAAGATATAGAGATTGGGTTTAAGTGACTCGTAAAATTGAAAGCTAAGGACATTGAAGGGTATCAAGCAGAAATCTTAAAAATTGGTTGGCCTATCCTCATCCGCAAGCTCTTTATTGATGTTTGAGCAAAATCAAAAAAGCTTGAACTTTAAAATTTTGATCAAATATGTATCTAATAAATCAGCCACATGTGAATCTTGTAAATATATCATCCACATGTAAATCTCACAAATATATCAGCCACATAAATCAATCAACCATAAGAGACAAGATATACCCTGGGAAACCCTCCAAACACTGGGGATGAAAAACCCAGCAATTCTTTGAGTATGATGGATAGATTTATAGAGAATGGTTTACAACACATAAGAATATTTCCCAATAGGAGATTTCACCTCAATAGGAGAGAATAGAGATCCAATGCAACCCTACAAAAACAACAGTATGCAATTGTATTGAACTTGCAATATGCATAGGATATTAATAACAAGCCAAAAACCCTAGCATGTCGAAGGTATCACATCATAGGCTTAGGAAACATAATGAGAGCGCCACAAGGAGGAGCTAACTATAACTCCATCCACCCAAACATTAGCGCCCTTCATTTCCTCAATTAGCTTTAACTGAATGTTCAATGTCTTGAACTAAAATTAAAATGACTTGAACTGAATGTTAACTGAATCTTAACTTACTTGAACTGAATGTTAACTGGCTTGAACTAAATGTTAACTTACTTGAACCGAATGTTAACTAAATTGAACTAAATGTTAACTTATTTGAACTAGATGATCACTTACTTGAACTAAAATATTTAACTAATGGTTGATCACTTAGTTAACATGCTAACTTAAGTGTCATCGGTGCTTCACTCTTAGTGCCATCCATGCACAATTTCTATCATTGACTTTTGCATCAATATCTTTAGTTAACTAATGTATGTTGATTGATGAACATTAAACTCTTCTTTACTTAACTGATTACATTAATTAATAGTTCAACCGATGCTTTGACTAAGGCATTGATTGATGCATTCATATTTTACTAAAGCTTTATAACTTGAGTTCACTTAGATATTTGCATGCGAAATTCAAATTCTCTTTATCTATGATTTATCTCATTAATGATTAAATAATTAATGCATGGTTCATGTGTATTATTTATCCATCTTATCATATCATACTTAGAAGAATTATTCCATACATACTGATGATCATATATATTACCCCATGCCATGTAATCATATGCTAAAGTAATTCACTCTATGGGTAGCTAATCCCTAAATGAGACTTATAGCACCCAATGACCATGACTATCAATATATCACATAGTGTAACCACCTCGACAAATGTAGGTCCACAGTCGTAATACATCACAAGACTTCAATATTGATACAACACAAGATAATCTCCACAATTGGAGATCCATTCTCATAGGGTACCATTTATGAGAATCATTGACTTGATATTACTCACAACTCTAGTCTTGATATTACTCACACTAATCACCTTGATATTACTCATGAGATTTACAATACAACATCACCACCTCAATCATATGAGGATACATAGGACTTGATATGACTTTCAAGTCCAACTTGATCTGACTCACAAGTCTAAATTGATCTTACTCACAAGTCTGGAGAATGACTCCTAATGATGTACAATCAACACTCTTGAAGTTATTAGTCAAGAAGGACTTCCCTAAACCCTTGATAGAAAGCCTCATTGTTCTTATTTTCAGAACTGAAGATAAAAACAATCCAATTAATTATAGGACCTTTATGATTAGCCCTCTTTTAGTGAAATTATCCTTGAAAAGAAGATCAACATATGGCTAGAAAGATACATAAAAAGAGATAAAGGATAGGCAGGGTTTTGGAGCTATCATTCAACTGTACACCACCTTGTTACTCTTAGGACCATTTTTTAAGGATGCTGCAATAATAAAACTAATCTTCTTTGTAGCTTTTGTTGAATTTAGAAAAGCATTTAATACAATTCCCATAAATAATCTTTGGAATATATTAGAAGAGTTAAAAGTCCTTTTTGACTTGAGAGTTGTTGCAATAAGGTTGTATGGAAAAGTTATTGCCATATTTAGGAATTATGAGGGTTGATCAGAAGAAATTAATTGGAATATAAGAGTCACACAAGTTTTGTCCCCTATCCCCTAGCCTTTTTGGTATTTACATTGACAGGATAGAAGGTTGTTTGGAAGATGCAGGTTGTGCTAGCATGACTTTGGATGTTATAGTCATTATCCTTCTTCTCTATGTTGATGATATTGTTCTTATGGTGAGGAGTCCCTATAATCTCAACAAGAAAATTTTAAAACTTCTAAGGGATTTTTTCTCTAGTATGGGTATGATTGTTAACACCGACAAAACTAAGGTTATGATAATCAAATCCCCAAAGGCCACTTATGATAACTTCATGTATGAAAACAACAACTTGGAGGAAGTGACTCAATATAAATATCTTGGAATCATCTTCATCATAAGATTAAGTGGAACTATAACATTGAGAAAATAATTAATGGAGAGTAGAAAGCTTATTATGGACATGAAAATAATTGTAAATCCCTAGACCTTTGGCTTTAGGATAGGAATAAACTCATATTTGAGACTCGTGTTGCTCTTGTTATCTTATATGGTTGTGAAGTTCAGGGATGCAACATCTCTAGGTAATCTTGGAGAAGGATAGAGAGAATCCAAAAGCACATTATAACATGTAATCCCAAAATTAAAGGAAATACACTTTATTTTATCATCCTCGTAGAAGCATGTCTCCTCGATTGAGAGTATGGCTATGACTAGGTACCTAATGTACAAGAACAAGATAAATAACATGGGAGACACAAGACTTTCTAAGAATGCTTCATACTCTCATCAAAACCACTTGTGACTTAAGCGAGGTTGGCATAAAGATGCCACGCCTTGGCTAAACCATCGGGGAGTTGAGGATCAAGCCACTCTGTAGAATAGCGATAATATTAAAAGTATTATTACATTTAAATTTTAGGAAAATATGTTGTGCGATAAAAAGTTAGATGATACGAGAAAATTAAGATATTATAAGGAGGTGATCAACCATAATCTAGAAGATCAAAAGTATATCTCTATCTTAACTAGCATAGAAAACTATGGGATAAGCTGCATAATGAAACAGGGCATTGGACAATTCCTAAAACATCGTGGGATGAAAGAATTTGTTGTCTTTGCGATACAAAGAGGGTTGAAGACGAAAATCACTTTCTCATAAAATGTCGTGCACAGACCCACATTAAAGCACAATTTCAAAACATTTGCTACAATACCGACCTTACTAACCTTCTAACTTGTCATAACTATGGTGATTTAGGAATGTTTCTCTTAAAGCTTTTTGAACATGAAAATAAAATTTAAAAAAAAAACAAATGACTCATTAATAACTATCATAATCATCATCATATATATAAATTAACTTATAAATTAAAGTGAAAATGATTATATAAATAATTAAAATTAATTTCTTTATAATATAAAATTCTTTACACTTTAAAAATTATTTAATTTTAAGAATTATCAAATAAATTTACAATTTATTAAATTATAAAATTTTCTTATATTTTAAAATATTTTATAAAATACTTTAATATTTTATTATATATTAAATTTATGCGTGAGTTAGTTTTGAAATATAAATTTAAATTGTTTTTATTTAAAAAGATAATTCTTTAATATAAAGAAAGATGCTAGCAGGTATTAAACATTTAACAAAAGTTGGAAGTATTATTTTTCACGTGGAAAATATTGTTTTCCCATGTTTAATATTTGAATTAAAGAAAACAATTATATTTGAATTAAAAATAACAATTACATTCTGACACCTCAGCTAAAAGAAAGCAGAAGTCATTCAAAACTTTAATTCATAAGAAACTATGTAAGCCTTCTATTCCCAACATAATCACAAAAAGTAAAGAACAACCCATGTTGTTGCATGATCAAAACGTAATATCAATCTACTACAAAACTAAGTCATCCTACTATCGCTCCAATACATTGACAAAATGTGACAAGTTCTGTCACAATACCATCAAAACAGAAATAAAAAAGTATCATATTGTCAAACTACTGATTCCGAAAAGATAACTCTTTTAATCAACAACAGTATATTTTATAATGACTGTCTAATATATTATTTATTTAAAATAATAAAATGTCATATGCAAACAGAAATATATTATATGTGATGTACATAAGCAAGCTGATATTATTTATATATTATAATATAATATAATATTTTATAATATTACATATAATAATATAATTAAGTTTCCGGCTGTTTTGAGAGTCAAACTGGTTGCTAGGGTTCCTACCCTATCCACCATACCCACCTATCCTTTCCCTCTAGCCTCATGGCAGCAAACATCCTCAATGGGGCCGTACGAGTGTGGCGGCGGCTTTCTCAAGCGGTGTTCCATCCTGTGTGTGGAGGCAACATTGTTCTCACTGCTGTGCTCACTTTGCATGTAGCAAACATCTTGAGTGGCACTGTGTTTTCAATGGAGGTGGTGATGACGGTATTAGTGGTGTGGTTCCTCCAAAGATGATGGGTGGTGTGATTCCTGTAACGATGATTGGTGTTGTGTTTTCAAGGATCCATACTTATTTAAAAGTGTAAAAATCTTGCTGAACTTTATCTATTCTTAAAATGTTAACTATAAAATATTTGACGATATTATTTTTAAAATATTTCAATTTATAAAGATTTTATATAGTTTATATAATAATTTGGCAATTTTTAGAGTTAAATTTTTTTATCCCATCAAAATTGGCTAATTTTGTTTTTAAAAACACATAGAAAATTAGTCCATAAGCTAAATTTGGCCCCTAAAAATTTTCCTTAAACTATGGTGACAGGATCGTTTTGATGGTGTGCTCCTGAAAAAGTGGTGCAAAAGCATTTACTTTACTCACAACTAGAAGGTTTAGTTGGCTTTCACACTTGTTTTATTGTTTTATTAATAACCTTGTTAGAAGGTTTTCTTTATAAAACTATTTAGGTTGTTCAATTTTAAATCTACTACTACAAACTTTAAAAACCTAGAATCATAACAAGCTGGTATTATTTATACCCATTGACAAACCGACTGATATACATTTGAATAGAGAGGAGATGGAGGAAGAACACAGGCAGCTATGCCCAATGGCCTCACGTGTTTTTTTGCACTTGGATGAGTTTGCAATTTTATAGAATTGTTGTAATTTGTAAATATAATGATATATTAATATAAGAGCCTAAGATTGAATTACGTGGAAGGATAAATGATAACTCAATATACAATTTGTGAAAGTCCAATCTAAATCATGTGATTAATTATTGGTACTATATTACATTGGGTATATTTAATTATGATTAATTATTGGTACTATGTTACGTTGGGTATATTTAATTAGGGGTGTTTATTATATTTGGAACGAGGGGATCATTCAAAAAAAGTAATTAATTAATATAATTTTAATATGTTAATTTTTTAAAAATTAATAATATTTTAATAGTTAAAAATTATTTAAAATTAAAATTTAATTTATTTTTATGAAATTTAAGTTAAAAATAAAAATAAATGCATTTACATATAAAATTAGGTTAATGGTTAAATATCATATTAATAAGTGATAAGCTGAACTTCAAGACATGTACATCCAGTTACCATCAATTTTTTAGTCAAAGTGAAACCCAAATTATAATTTAAAAAATGAAATGAAAATCTAATCTTGATATCAGTAAAAAATCTAATTGTCAGATTCCTATAAAAATAGAAAGACAAATGCAAATAATAAAATTTTAACTTACTCACTTTATTGTGAAAGTTTATAATCTTATGGACCACCCACTGGTATCTTCTTAGGTGACCACCCATGGGTTATTTCATGTCACAATAATCTTATGGACCACCCACTGGTATCTTCTTAGGTGACCACCCATGGGTTATTTCATGTCGTAAAGAAAAAAACAGAAAACCTAGTCAAAAGAAACCAGACCGATCCACCAATGACCACATGGCCATGCTAGTAGCTACGGCTTTAGTGGTCCTACTATTGACAAATCCGCCAATTTGTTCGATTAAACTTGTCTTGAATTGGCGAAACAGTCCGGGATCCGTAACAGTGACGGGAATCAATAAATAATGACGGACGGACACCAACTCTTTCCGGGAGGCACGGCCCGGACCGGACCGGCCTAACCCTGCCGACCCGCACGTCTGCCTCAATTATTTAAGGAATAGACTATCCGTAGAGCAAACGGTCCCTATTTTCCGGTGAGATTGTTACACAAATAGACTCATCCATTGGAGGAACGGATGGAAAAATAGGGTGCGCGCGCCCCGTCGCCGGTTCGAGTGCCCCGAATGGCAGACCGCCCGTCAACTCTCGGCGCAACGCTGGGTAGCTTATATTTTACTTTCATTTCCACCAAGTTCTTTCACATCGGCCCCGGCTGAGCTTAGCAATTCCTGGATACCACGGCAGTGAAGTACCGGCCGTGGATTTGTCATTACCAACTGGCCACCAATTTCATTTGCACATTATTAATCAATTTAAATTTAAGTTTCAGTCAAAGTTACATGGAGGAGACAGTTTAAGGGCCGGGGCTTCCATTGGTGGGTCATTAGTACTATGTCCTTCGTTTTGATTTACTGTATGAATTATAATTGTTGTTCCTCGTTGTGCAACCAAATTATTGCAGAACGGGACGTTCAAAGGACTTGCCTTACCTTTTCAATACTATTCTTCCCTCATGCCCTCTAATTACACTTCACATTCTGCATGTATACTTTCACGTGGTGTGTGTAGAATTCTGGGACATCGAGGAATTATGATTAATTTAATTAGATTAAACTCCATAACGTTGAAAAATTGTCTGGGTAAATATTTGTGTAACCGGCCAGTTCTGTCATGCGTATATCAATTTCGAAAGGAACGCCGTTGTGTGCATATGTCTTCTTAGTAAATAAGATTCCATAACTTATAAGTAGAAATAAAAGAATCAAGTACGCGTAGCGTAGCCACCTCTACTTATTTTTTTATTTAGGTGCATATAGATAGAATGTAATGTTAATGTAACCAATAGGTCGTAATTAGTAACTTTAGATTTCTATTATAAAGAAGTTCATCAACTTGTATATGAAAATTAGCAATTAGTATTAAATTATAAGAAGGTCATCAAGTTGCATTATATTATATTAAGAAAGAGTGAACATGGTGGAGATTTTGACAGCCTCTCATAATTCTTGAACTGTCATTCGTTGGTCTTTTTTGCATTGCTAAAACGATGATACCTTGCAGCTCCACTGTCAATGTTCAAACCATTCTGGAGTTAGTCAAAGTAAGTTTGGTGACAATAATCTGAATCTCGCAGATTAAATATACGCATTGGAAGACGGGATGCTTAAAGAAAAGGAAGAAAATCAAATCTGACACAGAATGGGCTTCAAAATCGGACAAGGTTTTGCTGGAAGCTTAGGATTGACAGCCAAATATATTTGATTTGCCGGTGGTATTATTTATGCTAAATGGATAAAGCAGGAGGGAGAATGAGTGTGGATATTTAGCGAGAGCCTGCAACCAATAGAAGCGAAGCAGATGCAGAATAAAGGATACTTAAATTGATTGACTCAAAAGTAAATTAAATATTATTTTTCTTAAATATTATTTACCATGATATTATCATTTTTAACTTTACCATAAAATTATGATTTTCACCTTATTTAAAAACTTTATAATAAAATTATGATTTTCACCTTATTTAAAAACTATAATAAAATATGATTTTCACCCTTTTGCAAAACAAAACCTGTAAAAAATTAAATTGTATTTTCACAAAAATAAATTATATTAAAACGACCATTATTGAATTTTCAAAAAAATTGTACGAAAAGGATGGAAGTATATCTCATCACCATTTGAATACCCATGACATGAAAGAAATAGAATAGAGGGTCAGTCTTCAATAATCTACCACGTGGACGTCACCTGCACCTTGCTATTCCACAGACCTGATACTTCCTTTACCACGTGGATTCGATAAAAGAAGCAATAATGTATCTCGTAGGACAAGAAAGACAGCCTTGGGAAGGGGCAGCGTCTGTATCGCCCATTTTTTCAATCATAACACATAAATGGGCCTCCGCCTTTGCATCTGCCACTGCCACAGGCCCATACGGGTAACCTCTTGTCCCACTACTTGATTTATTTTTTTATTTAATTCGATGAAGAGGAGAAGGGAGCCGATTGTGCGTATTGTTTATTTTAAATTAAAATTGCTGCTTTTTAATAAGATTGATTAAAACCCAAGTCTATGCCTTGGTTGTAATTTAAATATTTTAGATCTTTTCTTTTTCTTTTTTGTTTGGTTGGAAATCTAAAATAATATTAGAATCACATATAATGGTTATAGAAATTATATAATTTAGGTGTCATGCTAGCTTTTTAGGGTGTTGAATCTACTTATATGTGAAAAAACATATTTTTAATACTTCTAAATTTTAAATTATATTAAAAATTGTTTACGAACTCCAAACAAAATTATTGAAAAATCCAAATTTTAGAATAAATAAATTGCTTAAGTTGTGCAATGGGGAGTGATGGAATCTGGCATTGAATGTGAAGAACCGATTCCACACAATGGACTAAGTGAAATGGGGTAAAACCGGTGGCGGTTTTAGGGATCTCTCTGAAAGTGGTGCAAGATAGATCAAGATGATCTTCCGCCATCGATGAGGATGAAGGACCACTGGAAGTAGAGATCATGTAAATGGTGTTATTGGTTTCCGAGGAAGAGTCTGGACGGTGAATCTCCTCATGGAAAGTAATTTCAAACTTATGGGAGTGCTTGCGAAGGTCACTGAGGAGCAACCGATACTTGGCCAAGTTTAGGCAATGGTGTGAATAATGACCATATAGGCCACAAACTGCACATGGGTGGTTGGTTCTCAATGATTTGTTTTTAACCACAGGTATGGTTCGTACGTTGACAACTGGGGTGTTGTCAGTCTCGACAATGATGTTCATGTGGTTGCGAAGGGTAGGAAAATCAGGATAATTATAGGTCGCATGGCCTTGGATATTGCATAAAGCACATGTAGGAGGAAGGTGTGGTTCTATCGTCGCTTTGGGCGTCTTTCCCTAGTGTTTGTGGGAGGAGGAGGAGCAATAGTAGAGACAAAAGCAGTCATTTTTGTACCAGGGGGTGGGTACGACATCTTCTCAATAGGTTCGACGGGAGTCAACATGATCTGGATAGTCAAGGGAGGGTTAGGTGGATCCAAGTACCACACAAGAATACCCAAAGTGAAACCACGCAGGTTGAGAGTAGCCATGACGGGATTCTCACGATGTCGGAAGGTGGAAAGAGGAAGAGAATCGTGTGAACAGGGAATGAACCCCAATAATTCTCTAAGGTATGTGGTTGAGGTTGAGACTGAGGTTGCAAGGAGGTTGAAACACTACCAGGTGTGATAATGCACAAATTCGATATATCAGTCAGCGAAGGGGGAGGTGTAAGGACAAAAAAGTGCCCGTCATAAGAGCATTGGAAAATAAGCATGGACCAACGACAAACAAGGAAGGTATGACCACGTTGTCGATGGTACTATCGATAGTAGGAAGGACATGTTATAGTGTGGACGATTCCTTTGGATCATAGTAGGTCATTTGGTTGATGGTCACGATCTTCAAGCGGCGAAAGATGGTAGAGGCAACGGATCGCATTGCATACATATAACTATATCATAGGAGGAAGTTGTAATCAATTTGGGCGTTGACAACCTCAGTGTCAATCAACACCGTTTTACATGTTAACTCAACAAGGAATTTCAAGAGGACGCCTTGGGGTTGAGCAGCATGACCATCATAGGCACGAAGAGTGGTGGAAGAAGGTTGAAGGGTTGGTGATTCGAGTTTCTCCCAAACAAAGGTTGACATAATGCAGGTGGATGCCCCCTCATCAATGATGCATTGATGAATGACCAAATTTCAAATTATGACCGAAACTTGAAAAGAAACGGATGATGGCATATAGGGTTCTCCTCGATCTAGGTCAAAAGTGATCAACCTAGAATCAGAGGGATCGATGACACCTAATGCAGATAACAACGCTTTGCATTACAAAGGACAATTTTTGAGAACTTTCAAAGCGGGCATGGCCGAGGGAGACTGGACCAAGTTGTCAACTATAATGTAGTTAAGCGTGGCTTTGTAAGTGGAGTTGTTCGCAATGTGACGCAAAGGGAACAACGGGACTATGGAAGTCTCGTCCGTGGGGGGTCTCGACAAATGCAAAGACATATCAAGAGTGGTGGAGGTAGATTCCATGGAGGGATTAATGGTTTCAGTCATGGAACCATACTGGTTTCGTCAAGTCTTTAAGTTGACATCAGATGATCTAGCATCATAAGGTGATGGACACCAAGATCAATGGGTTTACCTGAAGAAGTGGGTGTGAGGGTTTAGGGTACCTAGGGATGGATTGTATTCATTCCTTGATTTGGTAGGGGTTTTTGCAGCACCATAGGTGGAGGACGCGGTGGTGCTCGATTTTCCTGAGCCCAAGTAGCTGCATTAGGGTCACGTTGATTATTGGTTTGGAGTAAATGGCAGACACAATTCATATGTGAGTAGATTAATCTGTATACTGGAAATAAGTGTTACAAATGGAACATGAATGGTTAGTTCGTAACTATGGGTTCTTCCCAAGTTGAGAGGGACGTTGGGGATTTTGTGTAGGGGGGTTGGCTCTGTTATTGTTCAGAGGGTTGGGTTGTTAACCACATCTTGGAGGTTGGTTGTTTCCCCTATTCCTACTTCTCTTATTTCCTACCTGCCCTTGTTGGTTGTTGGGGGCAGGTTGCTTAGGGAGGTTATGTTGTGCGTAGACCTGTCCTTAAGGAAAAGGAGGAGTTGAGGTCAGAGAAGGAGTATGTTACACTGGTGGTGGGTAATAGGCGGGGGCAGCTAGGGGGTGCAAATCTGACCGTCTGGCCATTACACGAGTGTGTCGAGCAATCCGGGTTGTAAACGTGACAAACTGATGCAGGAGGCGCATAGGAAGGTGTGTCTCCAGACTGAGTCATTACGTGTGAAAAATCAGGGGTGTAACCTAGTTGGGAAACACTAGGGGTGTTACCGGAATGGAGTGGCATCGAAGGAGAGGTCATGTAAAAGTGGGGATGCTAAGTAGTAGATCCAATGACTCCATCGATAGCATGGGATGCCCCCAGGGTATCTCGATGTGAGGAGCTGACACGAGGAGCATCAAGTATAATGGTATACAGATAACCGATTAGGCATAGATGAGATCAAACTGTTATTCCTTCATGATGGCTTCCTCCTCGGTTTATGGGCACTCAGATACAACGTCTTTGGCGATGGGGAGAGTAAGGTTTTAAGAAACCAATCTAGGAAGATCCTATCATCTAACTGGATCTTACACAAGTTACGGCGACGACGTCATTCAAGGATATGATCCGTGATATGGGTAGTTGTGTTTTTTCTACATGATAATATAATTTCCACACACTCATCATATCGAGCAGGTAACTAGAAGTACTAGAGAAACATCGAGGCTAACGAGGAAAATTCTGGGTAGTTGGCATGAGGAAATTCGATATACCATTTGGTTGCAACACTTGTGAGTGTGCACTGGAATAACTACAATCAGATAGAATCATCCACTATGTTGTTAAATGAACACCATAAGCGGAATGACATAATATGGTTTTGGGGGTCTTCTCCCACATTTCCCTCAAACTTAGGGATGTCTAAGGAGAGTTTGGTAGGTGTTACCGGTTGAAATCGCAATCCAAACCACCAACGAGCATATGCGAAGAAAGCGACCACTGTCACCTTAGTCACTTCTCCTAACTTCTTAGGAAGTTGAAACCTCCTAGAGGAGATCCCTATGGAACTCTGCAGAAAACACTTTGACACAAAATAATATATTTTTTATGTGTAAGGTTAATGACCAGTGCCTAATGGAGTGAAGACAAGAGTGAATAACTTATAAATATGTACTTATCTAATTATAAGTAGAGAATAATTAATTCATAAGTGCATGCCTATATAATCATCATACTCCACGTAAAAGAAAACTAAACCTTTCGTGTTAGCATGAATATTCCATAACTAAACATACGTAGCGTTTGCAAAAAGGATTGTAACTAAATTTGAACCATCATTAGTCACGTCTTATTATTTTAGATTCCAATCAATAGTGAAACCGAAAGAGCGGCAATTTCTTTATGTTCATTCGACCCGATCTCGCTTTAACAACAACGTTGTATGTATCATCCAAGTGAGATCTACTAACTCTTACTTAAGCTTGATGATGTGGCTTCCCTCCTACAGGAGGGAAGGAATATGGAAGAGGACATGTCAAGGGAAAGGCCTGACGCAGGTTATAAGAGCAGCATCGTGGTAGATGAGGAAATCGGTAGTTGGGTTTACCCTAAGCGCGGGCCCAAGGGAAAGTGTAGGTGAATGGGATATTCGAGGTGGAAGTCAAGATAGAAGCTGTAGGCAAACCGTTCATGGAATAAATGGCTAAGTGATCGGGTGAGCGAAACACTGGCTTGGTCAGATTGGAAGGAGTCTACGTGAACAGTCAAAGGGTGGCGCGCGGATGGAGGATGGTAAGGGAAAAGATAGGGAGAGCGCGCGATAGGGTGAGGAGACCACGAGCTCAGAAGGTGAGCAACGGGGTTGATCATTTGGTCGTGAGAGGAAGCGTGAAAGCTGCGCAGGAGTTGGCTAGTAGGTCATCTGCGGCGAAGAGGTGAGTTGAGAAGGGAAAGGTGGCTTGCATAGGTAGTGCGAGGTCCGTAGAGGAGGACTGAGGTAGTGGCTGCGGATGGGCGATAGAGGGATATAAGAGTTGTGCGGGTGGAGTGTCACTGACAGACCGCAGAAAGGTGGCAGTTGCGAGTGGAGGAAGGCTAGCGAGGTTTTAAGTGAGAGGTATTTAAGGTAGAAAAATGTAGAAAACACAATGGTTTGCCAGGACTAGGAAACCTAAACAATAACCCAAGGCTAACTTAGGCTAAAAACTAACCTAAAAATAACCTAAGTAGTCCTTACTAGCCTCAAGAACTAGGCGTGTGAGAAGATGAAGTGTGAAAACCTAGGAAAGCCCTAGCACAAGCCCTACCTAACCTGGGGTTTCTGAGGAGGAATTCTAACCTAATGAGGAAGGATACTAGGTTAAGCAACTAGCCTAGAAAAAAAACTAAGGAGAAACCCTAGGGAACTCCCACAAGGAGACAAGAGGAAGGTAAAGACTTATCCTAGAGAAAAGTGCAGCTCTAAGGCTACAACCAAGACTCATAAACGCACATCTACCAACATCCAAACAAGGAGGTGAGAAGCCTGAAATCCTTGTGCTTGTGTTCATCCAACAAATAGAAGCATCACCAAAAGCAGAGATTCACCAAAGAATTACCAAAAAAATTCTTCAAAAGTAGCACATCCATCCAGAGAAACCCTAAGAAGGGTAAAACAAGTGCATAGTGTATTATCCCATCAATTCTGATTTACAAATCAAAGTGAGGAGATCTCTATTTATATGATCTCACACTCACTCTTAAACATAAAATCTAGGCTGAATTGAAACAAGTAATTTTGTAATTATTAAACGTCAACTTAAAATTAAAAGAAGATAATAATAAAATATATACTAAGGTAGGCTACCTAGGGGTATTTTCATCCCCAAGTGCCAAAACACGCTCAAATAAGTGAATCACTCCGAACGAAAGGCCAGAGCAAGATGGAGGGAGGGATTTATGCCCCATCTAACCCCTAGAATATTGTAAAATCCCTTAATGCCCTCCTCAATGCACAAAAACAACTTGACATGGAGGATTCCTTCCTTTGAGGAAAGAAGGACAAGGAGAGCAAGAACCAACTAACTGAAGGGACAAGAGGGTGTATGAAGTGGCTGGGACTAAATACTAGTGTCTCGTGGCTGAAGCAGAGGCCACTAGAGTGCGCAAGAAGGGAATGGAGCGATGAGACCCAATAGTCAACCTTTAGGGTCCTCAGACACCAAGCTTGAGGTTAAAAACCTCTTTAAAGGGTCGTCAGTAATGCCATTATGCCATAGTACACTTAAAGGAGGACCAAAGGGTCTAGCCATGATCGTCATCGCTCAATAACACCCCTCTTAGTAAAAAATAATTGGTCCTCTTTGCCAAGGGTACACCTGAAGATGCGCTGGGTACAAGTGGAGTGTAACAATGGCTCCAACTATAGCATGAGTTCTCTTCCCAAGAGTTCTCCAGATGCTGTGAATATATCTGTACCTGTATAACTATACACATATCAAATTCCCGAGATATTAAAAGCATCTAGAGGCAGAAAATTTCATCCTACCTTGTTCGAAAAATGAGGGAAACAAACTAAGAACAATAAAAACTAACTAAAAGATGAAAAGACACTAGATGCAATGCACACAAATAGGCCTAATGTAAATGGTTACCTACCTAGCCTAAACTTGCCAATCAAATTAGGTTAAGTAAGATCATGCCACCAATGTAACCACTTGAGTAAGAAATTTGTACCTGATACCTTACCTTTTTCCTTTAATGTAATCCATGATAGTACCTCATTTATGATATGATGAGTTTGTACTAGGATGTTTATCTTGATGAGTGCATGGAACCATACCTTCTTAAGAACTTATAAAACTTGAAACTGGTGCCATGGAGAAGCATTACTTTGGCAAGCTTTGTTGACCCATTCTTCTAGTGGAATTATGTATAGAATACCTCCATCATACATATCTTTAGAAATTTTTGGCGTGAAACTCACCCATGAATCTTAAACTTGGGACACTATCTATGGAGTCGGACTTTGCAAATATTCACATGTGAGCCGTAACCTGTCTCTGCATCTACTCAACATTTTCTTTGTACATACATGTATATTTCTTATATTTTCCTCAATCATGTTAGTAACCCCAATAATCCTTGAACTTTTGAAATTGCCAACAATATAATCCATACCTTCTTGCTTCAAATGAAAAGATAAATAATTAAACTTATGATACTGAGGGATGGAAGTCATACCTATCCACCTACCTTCCTCGCTCTCGTTGAGATGTATCATTAAGGGCTTGTCAATGTAGAGTAGAGAGGGTTGAAATTTTTTATCTACGCTACTTGAGGGGCACGAATAAGAGTGATAACCTAGGATCATCATATGTTGAATATCTACAAAAGAATCCTCTGTGTGACAAGCTTCCCTGCTGCAGGGTGATTATGATGGTGAAATCATGGAAGAATCACCAAAGATACGAGATTCCAAGTCTTCAAACTTTTCATCATAATGGCCCATCTACACATAACAACTATCTGTAAAGTCTGGTGTTGTTCCATCTTCAATTATGGAGGAAAAAGGATTGAGCCACTCTTCATCATTAGCCTCAAAAGGGGAAGGAATGATCATATTTATTTCAACAGGGTCTTCATAAGTTACATATTCAACATCCTTGCTGGAGGTGACTAAGAGTTCCTCGTCCCAAATAATGTCAAGTTATAGCTCTTCCTGAGTAACTTCATCAAGCTTCTCTTCCTCGCTGCAACGTATGGAGACAATGCTACCTGGTCTCGAGGAATCAAATAAGGGCGTACCCATACATTTCCAATAACCATCGTCCTCAAAATTATTGTTATTATGTTCCCAGAGATCTAGTATAACACAAGGAGTTTATGTATGTTGGAAGGGATGACTCATCCTATATTTCTATTCCTCGGATTCTTGAATTTAGCAATTCCATATCATCATATATGGGAACATCATCATATTCATCTACTTGGGAAGCTTCATCTATCGTGCTCAAGCTATCATTAGTTAGACCTTGAACAATGGCTTCTTCAACCTGATCTTTGCTTTGGGATTCCTTACTGAACAAGTCCTTCACATGCTTGACATGAGGTATCCATTCATCACGACGCCCTGAATCCTAGTGGCTATAGAACGTTTCCACCAATTCTGCAAATGATGATATCGTTCCTTTATATAGGCCCACAAACCAAGTGAGATCCTTTCCTCCCATGTGAAGGACAAATGATCGCATGTAAACATCGTCTTCTTCTTTAACACCATATTCTGAGTCCATAGTCATAAACCAGTCCACATGATGCACGCCATTATCATGGTCACCCTTGAAGGAATTCCATAATACTTCGAGTAACTCATCTGAATAACTTGGGAAAGTTGATAGATCAAGAGGAGCAAAACCAATTTCCATTACTGTAGTAGTCAGATTATCAGGATCTTCAAACTCGAATGGAATATCATATGTGGTTCCTTCTCTTACATCATCTTGATTCTAGATTTTTCCTAGGGTTTATTCCCATATTTTGTCGATCATGGAATTTATTTCTTATTCATCGACACCGTAATCCCAATCCATGTTGAATGCAATAATGAACTTCCTGAGTGAAGAAAACCTTTTGCAAGGAAACCCATCATACCAATTTCTGACTGACAAATTGTCCTCTAGGAGAAGAGATAACAGAAATAGTCTCATCCTGATGTCTTCATGCATGATATTAATTTCCTAGATGAATTGCATGAATGCTAGCACATGGGATGTTGCATGGTTATGATACTGCTGGAACAATGGAAATAATGCCTTCCCGCCATATTTAATGGTGTACTTGTTTGGGAAACATGGAATGCATGAGAAGTCCAATATGTCTATCCACAATTCATAATTGGATGCCATCTCATCAGGCTTCCCTGTATTTATAGAGTACTTTTTTTATTTTTCTTTGATTGGAGTCATCAGGAGAAACCTGTCAGGCTAGTTAAGCAAATATCGCCTCCATTTATAGAAGAGGTCCTGGAGAGCATTAGGGGTCAAGAGGTTTATTCATTCATTGATGGTTTTTCTAGCTACCATCATGTTATAGCTGATTTCACCACTCCAAGTGAATCACACTTTGTATGGCCTTCCCCTGTCCTGCTGCAGACTCTTTAGACCCCATGGACCATTTTTTGTCATTTGATGTTTCCTTGATCATCCCTAAAAACATATGAAAAATGATACATGCGAATTTTAAACCTATAAGCGTGTATATACGCGAGTTTGACCACTAAAACCGTGTACATCGGGATGTGTGCATAATCCAAATATTTTTGGAGTTTTCCTTGACCTGGATCCAACTCATTTGACTCCTGGCCTTCCCTATGCCTTGAGATCGCTCAGATTCGACCTTTCATTACCCCTTTGAAAGCTATATAAGGAATCCCTTGGTACATTGAAGAAAGAGAAGAGAGAATTGAGAGCAAAGAAACTATAGTCCATTGTTGTCGGAACTTATGCTTGAGTCTGCATCCCTTTGTCCCTTAGAGCACTAGTGTGTTCTTCCCAAGCTTGCCTTTTACTTGTGAGCTTACTATCGAGAAATGGAGGATTGAGGTGGTGGAGGCCCAAGTGGGGGATTTAGTTTCTCCAGTTCACAGACGTGCCGTCAGAGGTTGTATCTTGTAATATCTGATTTATACTAATAGAAATATATTTTTCTGTCCAATAATGTGTGTTTGAATGAATATTTTATCCATGGGATTATGTCAAATTATTATACATTGTTGATTATATATGCTAGAATAGATCTAACACCATGATATATAGAATGCTTGTATTGTTTACTTGTTGTTGAGGAAGTAATCTATCAATTCAAGCTGAAGATTGGAAAGCTCAACGGGGATCTACTTCAACCGTCCAGAATAAGGTATGAGGTCTGATCCTTTAGTGTTAGACATTTAATTTCTATTGCATATTGGAAAGGATCGATTTCTGGAGTCAAGCTGTCTGTTGTGGTACCCCAAGCCATAGGAATTTCTCTCCGTAACAGAATTGGCAACTCCGCTGGGGAGTTCCTAGTAGTTGTCAGTTGGGGGTTGTTTTATCGGCATTCAATGAATTTGAATTGCTCTTTCTCTCTTGTTTCTGTGTCAGGTATGGGGGTATGTATGCCTGGTAGTGTCTGATTGGTGTGAAGTTTGTCTTAGCCTGTCTGCTTACCTTGATTTTATGCACCTTTCTTCCTGTACACGAGTTTTTAACTCACAGTCGTGTATACATGCGGTTTTCTCTGCGATTTTCGTGTATACACGTGGGTTTATTGCGAACAGTCACGTATGCCCTTGCTTTTTCCTTTTTGTGGGAGTTAATTGGTTGCTGGGTGAATTCTGATATTTGTTGAGTCTCCTTTGGCACTGCCTAAGTTTGTTTAGACCTCTGTTTCTGACCAGAAACATTTTTTTTAGGCTAAATTTTTTTTTTTAAGAAGGTTCTTGTCATGGCATTTTCAATTTTTTGTTTGAGATTAGTGCATTAGAGTTCTTTTACCTTAGTGTTTTTCTTGAGTGTTGTTTGTGTGTGCTTGCAGAGTCTAGGGGTCGTAGAATCATTCTTTTGCTTTTTGCTTCTCATTTGATTTCAAAAAATCCAAAAACATTTGCTTATCATCATGCATTGCATTTTGCATCTTTGCATTGTACTTGCACTAGATTTTCTTTGAAGTACTAGTTAGGACTTCATATAGGAAAATTTGCATTCATCATTTGAAGAAAAATTGTGCATTTCATGTAGTAGCATACCCTGTTTTCATGGACACAATGCATTTCCATTGATTGTTAGGTGTGCATTTTACTTCATGTTGCGTCATAACACCATTAGTTGCACGGCCATATCCCTATTTTGAGTAATAAAGCCAATTAAAATCAATGCTAAATTAAAAAGAATTACAATCTTTTCTTTTCTAGGGTGCACCAACAAGCTTAGGTTTTAAGATCTTGGAATAGTTCATTGTAAGTTAATTCTCCAAGATCACTAAACAACAACATGTATGTGTCTGTCCAGGTGAGTGTGTGAAATCCTTGGTATAACCAGTGTTTCTCAGGATCCTCCTCTCAAAAGGGAGTTAAGCACAAGGCAGTGTGAACGGTTATTGATTGGGATGATCCCTAGTCATAACTGAGTAGCACCAGAGATATTTGCAGGATTGTATTCATATCTGGGGGCTCTTTCGAGAGTTTCGGGCTTTGCTACCCTGCCCATACGGTCAATCCCACCTACGACTGTCCGCCTGAGCATTGATTATATTGAGGTGACCTTAGTGGCCTTACCTAGGATATCAAGGGGGTACTTTGCAGGGGTTATTCTACAGGTGTCCCGACCAGGTTGGGGTCGGACAGCACAGTCGCTTTACGCGTTGAAGCTAAGGGCCACAATAATTGGTTACGTACCTCCGCTTGTTGTGTATGGTAGTCTCAAGCCTCTCCTAGGCAAGACATACCTACTTCATTCGGGAGCTCATTTATCCAGCCCTTGTTTTCCTGCATTTGGCTTTAGATTTTATTAGTGATTGCTCTGTGCACGATAGTTGGCTTAGGGTTTACATAAATAGAGAGTCTTTTCTATTTTTTGAGTCATTATGGATTCGGGTGCAGCTCCTCGTCGTTTAGCAGGACTTATGCCTTCTACTTCTCCTCCTCCTTTGGGAGAGAGACCTAGACAGTCCAAGCGGACTATTTCACACATTGATTCACACACCATGGGAGACCATTTAGAAGATATTCCTGAACCACCTCCTCCCATTCATGTAGACGATGGGGAGTTTACTCCTACTTACGATCCTTCACCCGACTTGGATGAGTTAGGTCCTATGATTTCTGAGATAGGAACTATGCATGATAGACCTACTCACTCTAGGGTTGATTCCCCATTGACGCGTTGCCGGTATGGAATGCCGGAGGACGTCGAGACTCATTTTGAACCCGCCAGCACTAGCTACGGTAGTTGTGCTATGTCTGGTTTCCCTACACATGATTTGGCATTTCATGCTGAATCTAACTTTGAGCCTAACACCATGCCTGGGGGCACTCTCATTCCTTACCATGCGGAGAGGTTTGGGAGCACTAGTCACATTGCACCTTTCATCCTAGTGGTGGAAGTTACATTGCATTTCCCTCCTAGGTCTAGGGTTAGCGATCCGATTAAGATACCAGATCCGAGACGAGTGATGATAAGCGTTAGCATGTACATTATTACTTAGATTCCTTCATCCTCGGTTCCTAGTTCTTCAAATGTACATCCTCCACCTTATTCGCGTGGTCCTCCGAGACGGCACATGGCTACGAGTCAGGTCCGTATTGCGGTTACTAGACCAATTGTGTCTCAGGTTTACATACCACCTGTTGCTTCAGGAGGCTATGTTCATACTTCTAGAGGTCATGTTACTACTTCCGGGGCGTATATCCCTACTTCCGGTATGTATATCCCTACTTCCGGAGTGTATCTTCCTACCTACGGAGTGTCTCATGGGGCATCACATGCGATGACTTATGGATCCTATTATGGGACGCAGTATGGCCAGGGTTCTTCACCTTATGGGGGCGGGTATCAACAACCTGCTTACTCTCCTAATTATGGCTTTGTAGCTCCTACTAGTCAAGGTCCACTGCACTATGGTGCTTCCACACCACCCTATACGGGTCATACAGGAGGAGGACACTATGGCCAAGGCCATGGTGGTAACCAGCCCTATATGAATCAGGGATCGGTCCATCGAACTCATCATCCTAGGCTCCCTTTCCTCGCGACACTCAATCTTCCTGACTTATCGATATTGACGAACGATCCTGTGGCTCATGACCCGGCTTGGCCGGCTGTCCCTACCAAGCTTCCTTCGGACATACCTAAGTTCAAGGGCAAACCGGGAGAGGATCCGAGCAAACACATTACTACGTTTCACCTATGGTGCTCTTCGAATTCCTAACATCAAGACTCAATCTGTTTGAGACTATTTCAACGCACCCTTACAGGGCCTGCCGTGAAGTGGTATATAGAGTTACATAGGGGAGCTTTTGCTTTGTTCAATGACCTTGCGATGACTTTTCTTAATCACTTCCAGCTACCAGTACGTTATGACGTTGGTACTGAACTCTTGTTGACATTTCGGCAAGATAAAGCCACACATATCTCTGATCATATTCAAGAGTGGCGTAGACGAAAGAGGTTAATTAAAGCTTTTATACCGCCGAAATTCCTCCTTGAGTGGTTCCTCAAGTTGTTATTGCCATATATAGTGAAGGATGTTTCCACATTCGGAGTGCAGAATGAGGAACAAGCGATTTTTAGGGCACAGGAACTAGACTTAATTTATGCTCAGTCCGGTTTGTTGTATGAGATTATTCCCAATGCTCCTCGTTCCAGTTTCGATCCCAAAGTCAAACCTAGACCACATGCCGATTGCATTGTGGGTTGTGCGAGTGCGAAACCTGCGGATTCGGTTGCAAAACAAGTTAGTCAATTATCAATCAACTAATCTACTTCGGGACAAGCTACGTCTTTGTCTCAACCCATCCAAACGACGAGTGTACTTTTCATGCAATCGTCGGACCAGAAGGGTAACTAGCAGCCCAAACGGAATAGAAAAAATGGTAAAAATAATCTAAAGGGTGGGAATAAGAATGAGAATGCTAAAAATAATGACAAGAACGGCCGAAATGCTGGGGGGGACAAGCAAACTAAATGTAAGGTTAATTTCCCTTGCAAGTTGTGTAAGGACGATCACCTCACTTACTTATGCCCTTGTATTGAAGAAGCTTCAAGATTCTTGGCACAAGGCCCAGCTGTGCTAACTAACCCTTTACCGCATAATCAAAATATGAACTTGAAGTCCCATGACCAGTTTGGTGATGATCATGATCCGCCGGAGGGTAGTGGTCATGGGTGCATTAACATGGTCTGTGCTGCGAAAGTTGTGACTCGTGTGAAAGATTATGGTTCATCACAACCCAGCCCAGGTAAAGAGCCTGATCCACCAGGGTCCCCTTTGCGATTGAGAAACCTACGGATAAACTTGAGACTACACCTCGTATTCCTAAGGGAGTCCTTAAGCATTCAGGGCATAATCCAAATGCCCGAGCCACCCAAAACTATTCAGTTGTCGAGGATTTGGGCCACACTCCTTGTGCGATGTCTGCATTGGAAGTGCTTCAGAGTTGTCATTCGCAAAGGAAGGCGTTGCTTTCTGCCCTTGGTGTGAATGATGATGATTCTTCCTCTGTGATCAAATTTGAAACTGCAGGACTTCAGCCTCACTTGCCCTACTATGTGTCTCTTTTGGTTCACGTAGAATGTCTTAATATGACCGTCAAGCACACTGTGATTGATGAGGGCGTTGCTACTTCTGTGATGTCTTTATCCTGTTGGAAGGGTCTGGGTTCTCCTGAGCTGTGTAAATCAGTGACTATGTTAACTGATTTTGATGGGAGATATTTTAGACCGCACGACATTCTTCCTTCCCTTAAAGTCCGTTTGGGAGGGAAGACCATGGCGATAGAGGTCGAGGTGGTTGATGCACCCCTTGACTACAATCTCTTGCTGGGTAGGAATTGGATGTATAGTATACAAGCTGTTGCTTCTTCCTTGTTCTGTGTTGTATGCTTTCCACATAATGGGAAGATCCTAACGATTGATCAAATGAAATTCAAGAATCCGTCTGTTACCGCATCTTCAGGAGCTTCGATCCCGATCGTTGAGCACTCTCAGCTGGCAACTGGGAGTGTGGGTGTAGGCATGTATCCATCCCTCATGGGAATATTTAGTTGTACTGCACCAATCCTCATGATAGGATCTAGTTTTGATGAGGCTTCGACATCTATGACATCGGTGTCTTTTCACACGAGTCATATGGAAGATCCTTGGATTCTCCCTACACCGAGTACTTTGAGTGAGCTCGTCGAGACAAACGTGTTGTTGCCTATAGCTATGATAGCTTATCAAGCTAATCTTAAGTCTATTGCAGAGCTTAGTCCTTCCTCTTCATGGACAGAGGAGGAGGACCCTTATGTGCTGTCGGCATGGGCAGTATAGTCTTCTCACGCACACGACTACCTTGATATGGTTTTCCCTTCAGATGAAGCGATTATTGAGGCTATGTCGGGAGTTGATCCACCATGGGAGGAACTTCATCATAGATCATACTTTCTTCTAGAGCTCGACCATTTGGAGCGTGAGGATTTTAGGGCGGTTCTTAGTCAAAGAGTTGGTAGTCCTGTGGTTCCATTAGGCTCTCCTGGTCAGATGGCTGATGGAAACATGGAAAACATATCTACAATGATTCCTATCAACATCTCTCGCAATCCTGGCACGATAGAGAATGTCTATATTGGGGTGGAATGTTCCCATGCTGAGATTCTTGAATACACCGAGCTATTTAAGGAATTCCATGATATTTTTTCTTGGTCTTACGACGAGATGCCAGGTATTGACCCTCGTATTATCGAGCATGAGATTAAGACTTACCCCAACGCTAAGCTTGTTCGACAATGTTTACGTGCGGTGAATCCTAGGAAAGCACCCGCGATTAAGGCAGAGATAGAGAAGCTGTTGAAATCCAGTTTCATCTATCCCGTTCCCTTGACAGAGTGGGTTTCAAACCCCATTCCGGTTGATAAGAAGCAGGGAGCGATCCACATATGTACTGATTTTTGCGATTTAAATCGTGCCTGTCCTAAGGACAACTTCCCCACACCATTTATAGATCAGATTTTGGATGAGTGTGTGGGTAGCGAGGTGTTCTCCTTCATGGACAGCTTTTCCGGATATAATCAGATACAGATTAAACCTGAGGACCAACATAAGTTTGCATTTATTTTTCCTT
Organism: Pseudotsuga menziesii; assembly: GCA_001517045.1. Lineage (NCBI taxonomy): Eukaryota > Viridiplantae > Streptophyta > Pinopsida > Pinales > Pinaceae > Pseudotsuga > Pseudotsuga menziesii. The sequence goes on along the minus strand of LPNX011045565.1, from coordinate 841,032 downwards.
GGGGAACATTTGCATATCAGAAAATGCCTTTCGGCCTTAAAAATGCCGGAGCTACATTTTAGTGGGCAATGACCTTGATTTTCCATGATCTCAAGTCAATTATAGAGGTATTTTTGGATGACCTTGCTACTCATTCTTGCATGAGAATGCGTAATCCCTATCACTTGAGATTGGTATTCGAAAGATGTCGGCACTATTCGGTTAGACTAAATCCTCATAAGTGCATCTTTTGTGTGAAATCAGGGCGTTTGTTAGGATTCATCGTTTCTAAAGAGGGTATAAGAGTTGACCCTTTGAAGGTTGAGGCAATACTTCAGTTGTCTCCCCCAAAGAATATTCGTCATCTTCAGTGTTTCCAAGGCATGGCAAAATTCTTACGAAGATTTGTTGTTAACTTTTCCAATTTGACTAGAGGCTTCATGCGTCTCTTGAAGAAGGACACCCCATTTTATTTGGATGAGCGAGCCCAAGAGTCCTTCGATGCACTCAAGCGAGCCCTAGCATCGGCCCCGGTGATTATTCCCCCGGATTATAAACGTGATTTTCTATTATATGTGGTCGCGTCCTTAGAGACGATTGGTATGGTTTTGGTTCAAGAGGATGAGGAGCTCCAAGAGCATGTCATATATTACTTGAGCTGAAACCTTATTGATGCAGAGATTCGTTATTCTCATGTTGAGAAGCTTTCTTTAGCTACCGTACATGCGGTTTAGCGGTTGAGACATTATATTCTCCTTCGCTAGACCTTGGTTGTAGCCCATGTCAATCCATTTCAATTCATCCTCACCCGAAGGATGATTGGGGAAAAATATAATAAATGGATTGTCATTTTGCAAGAATTTGATCTCGAGTTTGTTTCGGCAAAATCGAAGAAGTCTTTAATTTTTGCAAAGCTTATATTGGATTTCTTGAGCAAGGCCGAGGAGTTGGTTTGTGAAGATACGTTTGTCGATGAACACATATTCTTAATCTCAACATTAGACCCATGGTATGCAGATATCATAATATATTTACAAACACTGAAGACCCCTACTCACCTCTCGCGAGATGAACGACAACGATTACGTCACATCTCTAAGAACTACCTCATAGTGGATAGTACTTTGTACCGCCATGGGGTAGATTCCATTTTACGACGTTGTTTAACTCATGAAGAGGTCGAGGTAGTGCTGAATGATTGCCACGGAGGGGTGTGTGGTGGTCATTTATCTGGGCTTTCTACAGCTCAAAATATTTTAAGAGCAGGTTATTTCTGGCTGTCAATATTTAAGGATTGTGTTGATACGGTCAAGAGGTGCCACCCTTGCCAGGTGTTCGCATGTAATATCCACTCGAAACCTGCCTCGTTACATCCCATTATCACCGTCGGTCCCTTCACTAAGTGGGGGCTCGATTTTATGGATTGCAACCCAGCTTCGACTGGGGGGCACCATCATATTATAGTGGTTGTTGATTACTTCATGAAATGGGCTGAGGCTATGCCTACAGTAAAATCTGACGATGAGACAGTCACTCACTTTGTGTTCAACCAAATTATTACTCGGTTTGGGATTCTGAAAGAGCTTGTCACTGACCATGGATTGCACTTTCAGAACCGTATGATGGAAGAGTTGGCATCCAAGTTAGGGTATAAGCAAGAGCATTCCTCTTCTTACTACCCCCAAGCGAATGGACAGGTAGAGGCAGTGAATAAATCACTCAAATCCATTCTCCAATGAACCATCGCACAAAGCAAGAACAATTGGCACATTATGTTATATCTTGCTTTGTGGGCATATCGAACCGTTGTTAAGACTGCCATTGGTTTCTCTCCATATCAACTTGTACATGGAGTGGAGTCGATATTTCCAGTTGAATGTGAAATTCCTTCATTGAAGCTAGCAATAGAACTCTTACCGGACACTTCCCCATTGGAGGAGAGTTTGGTTCACCTTGAGCAACTTGATGAGCAGCGTCAGGGTGCCTTGGTGGCTCTAGAAGTCAATAAACGTCGCATAAAGGTCTAGTATGATAAGTCTATCCATCCAAGGGTGTTTAGTGAAGGAGACTTGGTCCTTTTGTGGGATCAACCGAAAGAACCCTTGGGGGCAGGGAAATTGAATCCTATGTGGCATGGTCCTTACGTGGTCAAGCGTGTGTTAGAGAAGGGTGTGTATGAGTTAGTGGATTACAAAGGAACAGCCTCGGTGGAGCCTAGAAATGGGCTCTATCTCAAAAAATACTATGCATAATATTCGGCCAAGGTTGCTTATTGTATATTATTGTACAGCTTTGCATAGTTAGGTATTTTTCTTATCGTGATCGGGTTTGTGATTAGTTTTCGTTTATTTTGGTAGATGTCAATGGAATCTTCCACTTACTTAGGATTCATGGATGATGCAAGCCGTCACACTCAACACTCAACCTCTGCTGCTTGGGTGGTTTATACTCCTATGGGTCAGGTACTATCGTCAGGAGGCGTATGTCTACGGCCATCTTCCAACAATGTTGCTGAATACATCGTCGTTATCGAGCTTCTACGGGATGCCATTTTACATGGCATTTTGTCTCTTGAGGTACATCTTGATTCAGAGTTAGTAGTGTCACAGCTCAATGGTTTTTACCATGTTAGAGATCTGACGTTATTAAGAAGATTCTTGCATGTGAGATTGTTAGAACGACAATTTGACAATATAACATATATACAAATTCCAAGAAATAATAATCAAGTTGCTGACTCATATGCTAACTATGTGTTATATTGGCATTTGTTTCATTCACAATAAATTAATCACAAACACAATTTTTACACATGTAAATAAATAAATCGATCACCATAAAACTTTTTATATACATCAAAAATGTGATAATACATAGTGTTATGATACAAAATTGGGGCTTTCAAGCCACCATCATATAATACACGGTAGTACAAAATGTATACACTCCCAGGTGTCTAATCCTGTGGAGGAGAAGGAGGGTTGTGATCATGGAAGGTCACTACGGCTCTAGCTAGCCGTTGGAATAAACACACCCATGCGCATGGTACACCTACCACCTGCCGCTGCATCACCTCAGGCAAGTCCTCGACTTGCACCATGGGAACTCTATGAGTGAATCTCACAAAATTGGTATGAATGCTTTGGATCATCCACTCCGCATCCACACCCGTGATGTCATCTCCTCTTTCCCTCCGTCTATGATGAGGGAAGCCTTCTGGCCGCCGTGGTCCCACATCTGTACACAAATGGTAGATGTCACTATGTGTTATCACCCAAAAATATGTCTTTTTGATTCCAAATAATCAAGAAAATACAAAAGAAATTAAATAACTCAAAATTTAAAAGAGAGGGTCGAGATTCGTTACCTATATCACCATATGCCTATCCTAGCGGTAACGGCATGTCCGGGTCCCCCCGAAAATCTATCCCTACGTAGGAGTAGTCATCGATGGCAACTATCTATTGTCGCCACCACAAAAAGAACTTAGCTGGATATGGGTTGGCCACCCTACCACCCCCCAGTCTGTGCATAGCATCTGCCCAACGCCATTGGGTTGGATCTCGAACCCCATGAAGAGGAAAATCCATTATGGGGCTCAATCCTAGAACACGCTCGAAGAAAAAGATGCTCAAAACACTGTTGAATTTGAAGTTCTGCACCCTGCCTGCCTTACACTCACTGATCTGATGTTTCATGTTGCTCATTAGTGTAGTGCTCCAGTCATAGATCGTGGGTCTCATGCACTCCACTGCATAGAACATCAGAGGCTGCGAGGCTTGGTGGAGTGATGCCAAGCCGGCTATCCTGCCCAGTGTCAATAATATGGCCTTTAGGCCCAGCACCTGTATAGCATTGGTAGGGACCTGACTCCCCACCTTCTCTGTGTCGGGATAACAGTACACTGCAATGTACTCGTCGATAGTCAAGCCACCTCCTGGCCCACCACGAGAATGAAGGTTCACCACTTCCCCTCGTCTAGAAAGCCCTGTAATGAAATATATGTCCTCCACCTCTATGGTGAGGGACATCCCATCTATATGGAAGGACTCTTAGTTTGGATCCTAGTAATCCACCAGCATCTAAAATAGTCTTGGTTTGGCCCTCAAACCACCAAGGCACCAAAACTTGTAGAGTCCGCATGCACGTAGAGCATGTTGAGCCATTAAATCGGCCCTTACTACTTCCTCTACTTCACCATGCTCACGCTCTCTCCACTCTAGGACCATCCTGCACAAGAAATTGCAAATTTTCCCATTGGTTTATTGAAAAAACCATATGCACGGCCTCATACGCAACTTTTTTCAAAACAGCCGTGTATGTACATGGGTTCGAGAGCATTTTCCGCGTATGTCCATCCCTATACGCGAGAAAAACCTCGATTTCTGCATGGGCCACAACGCTCATTTTGGGTTGGCCTAAAAACCTTATTTGACCATGAAAATTCATAAAAAAATGTATCAAAATGCAAGAGGAGAGCATGAGTAAATACCTGGAAGAAACGGTAGTGGATTCCGCTGGCTGGATCTCTTGGAATTCGCTATTGAAAATCAGAGCTCAAATGGGTAAAAGTTTCAAATGATTTATAATATTTTGAATTATTTACTATTTATAGAAAATTTTCAAATATTTGAAAATTTTTACCCCTTTTCCTATAGTTTCAACATTATCGAACCATTTTGGACCGTTTTTGACATAATTCGTGATGTAGAGGACCTTTTTCAGTGCCGTTTCAGCCATTGGATTGACCCATTCGTGCCGATCTCAGGTATCATGTCTAAACTGGCATATAGGTTAGGTTTTATCATCGTTTGCATTTTGCATAACCTTTTTACCATCTCATCATGACCTTAGGTACGAACCCACTCTATTATGTCACGGAACCTTCTTGTTGCTTTAGAAGTGGCATGATATGAGTGGTAGAGCTTCACCTTACATGGGTACCCTAGTTAGCACCTTATTTACATTTGGTGCCCATGCTGATGTTTTCTCCTTTAGGGTGTGGGAATCCGTTGTATAGTACTACCATGACATTTTGCAAGAGCCTCATACTCCTCTTGATCTTTTGCTGGCCGATTTCCCTCAGGACTCCCTCATGTCAAGTTGTGAATGCATTATCATGAGCTTTGCTTGCCTTATTGAGCTTTATGCCATCTTCCCTGACATTGCGTTTCAGCCATAAAGCCCGAGCTTGTCTCATGTCTAGCCATGTAGAGCCATTTTTTATATCCTTCGCAGCTTGATTCCCTTTTTTACTAAGAGGCGATTTTCTCCCGAGTGTCGATATCCTACACATGTATCCTTGCATTGAGCATAGGTATGTTCCACTACTTGGAACTAGTTTGTTCTCCCTTATGACACTCGTCTCCTCCTAGTATGTAACTATAAAGCTATTTTATTCCTTTTTCAAGATTTTTAAATAACTGAAAAAGTCCCAAAAAAAATCAAAAAACCAAAAATACGGACAAGGAAAGACGTTATCTATGATAGCTATCGAGTCGTGTTTCCTTCGAACAGAGCACTGTATATCACATCCATTGGTTGGGTTATAGTTTGACTTTAGGAGCTGTACTCATTTATCTGAGTTTATCTCCACCAACTGGTTAAACTTCCAGTCCCTATGGAGCCTCTGTTGATGCCTCCTGTGTCGTAGAGATGTCTGAGATTATATATCGAGTCTATGTTGCCTTCATTCAGTCACCATACACCGTTATGCTCTTCTTCGAAGGAAGTTGAAGCCTGAGTCGGCCATTCCTCAGTTATCTTGACTTTGCATGTTGGCCATTCCCGGTACAGTTACTGGTTCGTGCACCTTATGATCGAGTCCTTCCACATTATACAACTTTGCTGAGTACCTCGTGTTGGATGATGGGGGATGCCTTAATTCCCTCGTTCCAATGGATTTCATCCCATTGAATTCAAATCATTTATTCTGGGATTGGAATTTAGAGTCATTTTGAGTGCCTTGAGACTTGCAATCATTAGTGGCAGGTTCTCTCGCCATTGACAGTTTTTGGGAATACATTAATTTCCCCTGATCGATGGATCCTCTCAAGTGTTCGAACTCAACACATTTATTCACACTTGCTAGTTTGCACTCTAGTACCTTGATTCCCATTTTCATTATCGGTGGGTGATCTCACGTCTGTTAACGGTATACATTAATGACCGGTAATCAAATGATGGAACACTATGTTCGACCTCGACACCTCTATTTGCATAGTAGGACATGTACTCGTAGCGGTTGGTGTAGAAGACTTTCCAGATTGGTGGCATTTCTTATATGCTACCTCCTTGATCGTGCTAGTGTTCATGAGATTTCAGCTCTCGTGACTTGATTCTAGTATATGTCAGATATTTCCAGCCACTATGGAGATCTTGATCTATTATATCTTCAGCCATTATGGATATCATGGCCTTTTGGATATCTTCATCATGGATATTCTGATCTATGTATATTGTACGTGGCGATGACCACATATGTGATATCATGTATCATGCCTATTCATGGCCATTGTACTCTTATGTATCTGGGACTGCTATATGTGTTTGCAGTTATGTGTAGAGTTGTATTAGTGTACTATGTTGATTGGGTGGCTGGTCTTCCATTTGGGATCCTTCATCACTCCACTTCTGGGATGGACTTATAATGTATTTCAGCCATCATATGACCCCTCTGACCTCACACATTAGGGGGCATCTGTTATAGCTGATTTCACCACTCCAGGTGAATCACACTTTGTATGGCCTTCCCCTGTCTTGCTGCAGTCTCCTTAGACCCCATGGACCATTTTTTGTCCTTTGATGTTTCCTTGATCATCCCTAAAAACATATAAAAAATGATACACGCGACTTTTAAACCTATAAGCGCGTATATACGCGGGTTTGACCACTAAAACTGCATACATCGGGATGTGTGCATAATCCAAATCTTTTTGGAGTTTTCCTTGACATGGATCCGACTCATTTGACTCTTGGCCTTCCCTAAGCCTTGAGATCGCTCGGATTCGACCTTTCATTACCCCTTTGAAAGCTATATAAGGAACCCCTTGGTACATTGAAGAGAAAGAAGAGAGAATTGAGAGAAAAGAAACTATAGTCCATTGTTGCCAAAACTTATGCTTGAGTCTGCATCCCTTTGTCCCTTGGAGCACTAGTGTGTTCTTCCCAAGCTTGCCTTTTGCTTGTGAGCTTGCTATCGAGAGATGGAGGATTGAGGTGGTGGAGGCCCAAGTGGGGGATTCAGTTTCTTTGATTCGCAGACGTGCCGTCAGAGGTTGTATCTTGTAATCTTTGATTTATATTAATAGAAATATCTTTTCCTATCCAATAATGTGTGTTTGAATGAATATTTTATCCATGGGATTATGTCAAATGCTTATACATTGTTGATTATATATGCTAGAATAGATCTAACACCATGATATATAGAATGCTTATATTGTTTACTTGTTGTTGAGGAAGTAATCTATCAATTCAAGCTAAAGATTGGAAAGCTCAAGAGGGATCTACTTCAACCGTCCGAAATAAGGTACGAGGTCTGATCCTTTAGTGTTAGACATTTAATTTCTATTGCATATTGGAAAGGATTGATTTCTGTAGTCAAGCTGTCTGTTGTGGTACCCCAAGCCATAGGAATTTCTCTCCGTAACAGAATTGGTGACTCCGCTGGGGATCGAACACAGAATCTCTGGTTTCGCAGACCAGAGATCCCGACTCTACTTGGGAAGCTTCATCTATCATGCTCAAGATATCATCAGTTAGACCTTGAACAATGGATTTTTCAACCTGATCTTTGATTTGGGATTCCTTACTGAACAAGTCCTTCACATGCTTGACATGAGGTATCCATTCATCATGATGCCCTGAATCCCAGTGGCTATAGAACATTTCAACCAATTTTGCAAATGATGATATCGTTCCTTTATATAGGCCCACAAAGCAAGCAAGATCCTTTCCTCCCATGTGAAGGACAAATGATCACATGTAAACATCTTCTTCTTTAACACCATATTCTAAGTCCATAGTCATAAACCAGTCCACATGATGCACGCCATTATCATGGTCGCCCTTGAAGGAATTCCATAATACTTCGGGTAACTCATCTGAATAACTTGGGAAAGTTGATAGATCAAGAGGAGAAAAACCAATTTCCATTACTGTAGTAGTCAGATTATCGGGATCTTCAAACTCGAACGGAATATCATATGTGGTTCTTTCTCTTACATCATCTTGATTCTAGATTTTTCCTAGGGTTTCTTCCCATATTTTTTCAATCATGGCATTTATTTCTTATTCATCGACACCATAATCCCAATCCATGTTGAATGCATTAATGAACTTCCTGAGTGAAGAAAACCTTTTGCAAGGAAACCCATCATACCAATTTCTGACTAACAAATTGTCCTCTAGGAGAAGAGATAACAGAAATAGTCTCATCCTGATGTCTTCATGCATGATATTAATTTCCCAGATGAATTGCATGAATGCTAGCACATGAGATGTTGCATGGTTATGATACTGCTGGAACAATGGAAACAATGCCTTCCCGCCATCTTTAATGGTGTACTTGTTTGGGAAACATGGAATGCATGAGAAGTCCAATATGTCTATCCACAATTCATAATTGGACGCTATCTCATCAGGCTTCCTTGTATTTATAGAGTACTTTTTTAATTTTTCTTTGATTGGAGTCATCAGGATAAACCTATCAGGCTAGTTAAGCAAATATCGCCTCCATTTATAGAAGAGGTCCTCGAGAGCATTAGGGGTCAAGAGGTTTATTCATTCATTGATGGTTTTTCTAGCTACCATCATATTCAAATTGCAAAGGAATATTGACACAATACCACCTTTGCAATGAAGTGGGGTTGTTTCCAGTATACAGTAATTCCCTTTGGACTAAAGAATGCTCCTATGCTTTTTTCAAGAATAGTAGTTGTTTCCTTTAAATACTTTATTCACAAATTTCTTGAATTCTACTTTGATGACTAGATAGTATTTGGGCTCATTAAGAATCATATTGAGAGCCTTAGGATAATGCTCGGACATTGAAGTCAGTATCAAATTTCATTAAATTTAAAGAAATGCATCTTTTTCTCCCCATTTGGAATTTTGTTGGGCCATGCGGTCTGTCGCAATGGAATGTTGAGTCGATACTGCTAAAATTGCGATCATCCTTGACCTACCACCACCGACCACAGTTAAACAATTGCGTGCAACATTGGGACACACATGATACTGCATAAAGTTTATCAGAGGATGTGCAGAGGTGAGTGCTCCGATGGAAAAGTTACTAAAGAAAGATATTAAGTTCCAGTGGATAGAAAGTTTCCAAGAGAGTCTAAACACGTTGAAGAACAAGATGGTTATGACACCCAAACCACCTAAAATGGCCACAAATGGGTGTGTGAACATGAATAAAGCATACTAGGACATAAATGAGTATATGATGGGCGTGGTGGAGTGCATGGGTGAGTTGGAGTGGATCTAGGCAGCAATAAATGTTCCAAAAGAGCCAAAAACACCCAAATACCATGCATGGGTGCCTCCAGTCAACTAGTTTCCCTATTTTAAGGAGTGGGAGTGCCCCAAGGATTGGAAAGTAATAAATGAGGGTGCATGGGTCTCTAGAATGATCCAATATGGGTGTTTTGGTGCATTAATGATTCCAAAACACCAAAGGACCTTTCTAACCAACATAACCAAGGTTTGGACCATATGACATAAGTACAAAACAAATGAAAATGTGTCCTAGATGTATGTGACCATGGTATTAGGTGGAATAATGATATAACACCCCCCCCTTAATCATAACTTAGTGTAACTACATCAAAAATTGAGGCCTTGGCAACTAAGGCTAAATTCACCTCTTACAAAAAATTATTTGTCCATATAACCAAGGTAAGGAGGAAAACCTCATGGGAACAAAACCTCCCCTAAAAATGGACATGGAGAAAAATATAAAAGTGAATATCAACAATCACCATGTGTCACCCAATCCAGGAAGTGATCTCATACGAGTGAATGTCTTCTCTATGAAGCTCTTGGTGAAGATTTCAACAATTTTCTCTACATATGAGCAATACTGCAACGATATCACCTGCTCATGCACCAAGATCCTGATGTAGTACTTGTGTATCAATAAGTGCTTGGTCCTCTGTCTCTATACTAGATCAGTGTAAATATTGATTTCACTTTTATTGTCACACCAAATGACAGTGGGTGAATCAAGTGCAAAACCAATCTCTCCAAGAATGCCTTGCAACCACACACATTGTGTAGTTGTGTTCACTGCTCCTCTGTACTCAGCCTAAGTTGATGAAAGGGATATATTGTGTTGTATATTACTTGAACAAAATATAGGACCATGTGCAATCATTAATACATAACCTTAAGTGTACTTTCTATTAATGGAATCTCCAACCCAATCAGAATCAGTAAATCCAACTAGTTCTAGTGGAGAACTAGCAACATAGTGTACCCCGAAGTGTTTGGTTCCTTGCACATAATGCAAGATTATTTTTGCATCCTTCCAATGGATCTCACAAGGCTCCTACATGTATCTTGCAACAAAACCTATCGCATAATCCAAATCCAGTCCATATTGTGTGAGATACAACAAGATCCTAACTAATTTCATATACAACAAATTGTCCACCAATGGAAATGAACCAAAATCACCTAGTTTCACTCCCAAAAGGAAGGGACAATTGGATTCCTTAAATTCATCCATTTTTAACTTTGATAATAGGTTTTCAGCATACTTTGATTTTCTTACCTTGATCCCTGCATTTTATTTCTCAATCTCCAAGCCAAGGAATTGTTTCAACAACCCAAGGTTAGTCATAGAAAACTCACAATGCAAAGAGGAATTAATTGAACCTATATCATAAATGCAACTTCTAGTGACAAAAATATCATCAAAATACAACACTATGACCTGAAATAAATCACCTACATGCTTCAAATATACATTAGGATTAGATTTGCATCTCTCAAAGCCTAGTGAAAGAAGAAAGTTGTCCATCTTGTTCATACCAAGCCTTGGGGGCTTGCTTGAGGCATAGAATGACTTCTTCAACCTGCAAACAAGTGAAGGATCATGAATGAAACCTTCAGGATTATGCATATAAATATCCTCATGAAGGTCACCATGAAGAAAATCACTCTTCACAAACATGTGGTGAACGCCCCATCACTTAGTGCAACAATTGCCAAAACTAGCCTGATAGAATCCATCTTTGTAACCGATGTGAATGTCTCTATATAGTCCAATCCTTGGAATTGAGAGAATAATTTTGAAACAAACTTGGATTTTTACTTGATATCAGAAACATTTTCAGTCACTTTGGTCCTATAGACCCACTTATATTGCACTAGTTTCCTCTTGGAAGGTAGAGGAACAAACTTCCAAGTTTCATTGTCTTGCAAAGACTGGAACTCTTCTAGCATGGTTGTTTTACATTTTGGGTCAATTGATGCTTCATGATATTTATAAGGATATGATCCAACCATAATAAAGAATCTCTATGAAATATTCAATTCACAAGTGGAGAAGGCATTGTGAAATTGAGATCTAGTCTTCCTAGAGTCTAGTGGATCTCCAACAAGAACACCAATTGCTTGTATGGTTTTCTCATCTCATTTCATCCTTATGGGCGAGTCATGATATGAATTAATGTAATAATCATCATTCATAAATATCAGAATCATAAAAATCATAGAAAGAATAATCACTTACATCATCATGGAGTGGAGGATGTGAGCATTCCCCCTTGACTAGTTTGATCTCCTACATGTGCTCTTCTTCGAACTGTACACTGCTTTAAATGAATGTTTTCTGAGATGAGGGATCAAAGAGATTGTATCCCTTTGCACACTCATAATATCCAGCTATAATGGAATCCTTTCTTTTATCTTGCAATTCCTTTCTCTTCTCAGGAGGAATTCTAGCCCAAGCCTTTGAGCCAAAAACCTTGAAATGAGAAATATTGGGCTTGTGACCACTCCAATCCTCAATTGGTGTTTTCCCTTCCAATGATTTGAGTGGATCTCTATTATAAACATATGCAGCATAATTTATGGCTTCATCCCATATATTAGGTTACTAATCCTTATCCTCCATCTTGCAGGTTTCCATCTCTTTCAAAGCTCTATTCTTGTGCTCTGCAACACCATTTTGTTGTGGTGTGTAGGGCAGAGAATGCTGCATCTCAATTCCATTTTCATGACATAGCTGCTATAAGTTATTGTTGATATACTCCTTTCCATTATCAGTCCTAAGAACCTTGATTTTAATCCCACTCATGTTCTCAACTAAAGCTTTGAATACTTTAAAAGTCTCACAAACTTCATATTTTTTGTTGAGAAAATACACACAACAGTACCTCGAGAAATCATCTATGAAAGTCAACACATAGCTTGAATTCCAATATGAGGGGGTGGGAAGAGTCCCTATCAGATCTGAATGGATCAGATCAAGCACTTGGTTATCCCTCTTTTCCTTTCCTTTATCATACTTGCGCTCAACATGTTTCCCCACTATGCGCCCTTTGCAAGTGCCTTTGGAAAACTTGATGGTAGGAAGCCCTTCAACCATGATTTCCTTGCTTAGTGCTTGAAGGTACATGTAATTGAGATGCCCAAATCTATGATGCCACAATTTTCTAGTCTCCTTGGCATGTGAATAGAGCGGATTCCCTTGGGAGTAAGGAAGGAAGTGAGAGAACTTATACATCCTTGAATCATGGTCAGCAAAACCTAGTGCACCAACTTGGCCTGTAGAAATTTCTAAAATCTCCACATCATTTTGAGTAAATTTTACTCTCTTGGTTGTACCTATGTGTATCATTTGATAAACAGAGAGTATATTCTCTATAAAATCAGGCACACACAACACATTGTTGAATTACCCATTATCTAGATTGATCCTACCAATCCCTTTGGATGGGATCTCAGAGTCATCAGCCATTAGGATGGATGGACCATTGTAAGGATGTAGAATATTTGGATTCCTAGTGTACATACATATCCCAAAGGAGAAGAGGACCAAGCTCGATCCTTTTGGTAGGAAGCATATATTCATAAGATATAATGAGACATCAAAAGGCTACTGAATATACTTCCCAAGATTCAAGAAGATCGACATCAGTAGAGATGTAACCTTTGATGAAGACTTGACATACTTCAAATCCAAGAGGACACCTATTCAAGAGGATGAGGAACCTGAAGAAATGAGAGCCTAAGGTATGGAAATTGGAGAAGTGATTCTATAATACCATGAATATCATGACATGGAAAAACCACAAGAGCCGATAGAGACAATACTCGAGAAGGACTCCCGCAAGGGGAAATGAGCATGGGAACGAGAGCTCATATGAGAAGTAGAAAGGTATGGAGATCCAAAAGGAATACATAGACAAAGAAAAAGGGAAAATCCCTAAAATAGCTATGTGGCCTTGCTGTGTGACATCATTAATAGAGAACCTTCCACCTATGAAGAGGATACATAAAATAAATATTGGAGGGATTCTATGATTGAGGAATATCAGTCGATCATGAAGAATGATGTCTGAGAGATAGTTCTGAGACCGTAAAAGAAGTATGCCAGGAATTCAAAGTGGACCTAAAAGATCAAGCATGTTGTAGATGGAAGCATTAATAAATACAAGGAAAGGTTCATAACATGATGCTTCTCATGGAAAGAAGGAATAGACTATGAAGAGACATTTGCACCCATGGAGACGTACACCTCCATTAAATCCATACTTGCAATACCTACAGTTATGAAATGGAAAATACACCATATGGATGTCAAGATAACTTTCTTGAATGGTGTAGTCGAGGGGAAAGTGTATGTGTAACAACCATTGGGATTTGAGACACATGACAGGAAGACCCATGTGTGCAAATTGAAGAAGGACTTGTATGGATTGAAAAGGGTACCGAGGACATGGTACAAAAGGATGGATAACTTCTTGATGAGTTGAGGCTTTACCAAGAGTAAAGAGAATTCCAACCTTTACTTCAAGGTTGAAGATGGAAGACCAGTGATGCTCCTTCTATATGTCAATGACCTAATCCTAAGAGGCGAAGAGGAACTCATTAAAGATGAAAGGATGAGACTTGCTATAGAGTTCAATATGAAATACATATGTATGATGCACTACTTCTTAGAAATGGAGGTGTGGTAGAGTGCAGGTGGGATCTTCGTTGGTTAAGGAAAGTATGCAATGGATAATCTGAAGAGATTCATAATGTTGGACTGCAAGGAAATAGCCAAACCCATGGCATCTAACTTGAAGCTTATGAGTGATGCTTCATCTGAGTCGGTTGATGCCATGATGTATCATCATATGATTATCTCATTGATGTATGAGACAATACATATTCTTTACAGTGAACACCCTGAGCAAGTTTCTGATGGATCCAAGACATGCTCACCTGATAGACACAAAGCATGTACTGAGGTACCTAAAAGGTACAGTGGATTATGGGATCAAGTATGATGTGAATCAGAATATTAAACTACATGGTTATGTTGATTCAAATTGGGTAGGTAGCACCGCTAACAGGAAGAGAAATTCAGGTTGCTGCTTCAGTTTGGTATCTGTCATGATCCTTTGGTTTAGTAGGAAGCAATCATGCGTGGTGTTGAGTATAACCGAGGAAGAGTATGTTTTCGCTAGCTTGTCTAGTTGTGAGGCAGCGTGGTTGTGAACGTATTGTCTGACATATTTGATCTCCAGTTGGATGTGACTTGTATCTTCTGCAATAATCAAAATTGCGTAAAGTTGTTAGAGAACCTTGTGTTCCATGAAAAGTCGAATCGCATAGAGATCAAGTTCTACTATATCATGGATATGGTGCAAAGAGGAGCAGTGAAGCTCCAGTACATGGAAACAAATGAGCAGATAGTCGATTCATTGACCAAGTCTCTCGCCAAAGTGAATCTTGAGTACTTCAGAGAAAGACATGGTGTGATCTAGAACAAGACCCCTCGAAAGAGGGAGTAATGTGGTCTAGCATAGATGGAGTGGCAGGTTGTCTGGGCGTAAAATATTGGCGAAGATCGCAGGTTTCTCAAATGTAATGTTATGTATTTAAATTTTATGATCAATAATTTTAAATATTAAATATAAATAGTAATTAGGGTAAAATGTAGAGCCACACTGTTTCATTGAGATGGTGTGTTTAGACCTATAAAAGGTTTTTCACTTATTGTAAACAATCATCATTCAATAAACAATTCATTTGTGGCTAAATTTCAAAATGTGGGATTAGATAATCTGCTCCAAGTGGTATCAGAGCCACGTTGAGATCCTCACTCCTTGGCACCTCCTTCTGTAACTTAATTCTTATCACCTCTCACCTACTCCACCTTCTGCTCCAGCCTTCCGCACTCACCCTCCACTGTCGCACTCTCCCATTCGCATCTCCCCTCTCCCTCACGTCACTGCTCCATTTCCCTTCATCTCCCTCTCACTGGTACACTTATCCCCATGCTCCTCCTCCCTTCCACCTCACATGCCACCATTCTGCACCGCGCTCTCCACCTCGGCTCTAACTTGCAACCTCCTCCACACAGTCGTCCACCCTCCCTCACAGCTATGCATTGTCCCTCCTCCTTGCCGCTCTCTTCTTCGGTGCACCCTCCATCGCACCACTTCCTCCCTCTACCTCACATCCATTTCCCCTCCTCGCTATCCAGCTCCCCACTGTCTAGCCCCGTCGCATCTCCCTTTGTTGGCCCTGCATACCATCCCCGCGCACTCCCCAATTCCACCACCTCTGCTGTCACCCTCCACCAACATCACCCACCCTCACCTGCCAAAAA